>OY757910.1:18668851-18673851 GCA_963585895.1 Sepioteuthis lessoniana | reverse complement strand
AAATTGCTTCATGAATTCTCAGATTCTCAAGTTTAAGTCTGAACAAAACAAATCTGCCAAAAATGAACTAACCAAGAGAAAAGAAAAAAAAGAATATAGATACATTTTTTATTAAGGAATCACCAAAAAAAAATAAGCAAGCTCTATTATGCAAATTTAACTTTGTTTACATTTTAAGATCAATTTCTTATTAATCATTTGAAGTTTTCATTAAATTTAAACAAAAAAAAAAATGACATTTTCTTTTATGATAAAAATGTGTAGATATTTCCTTAATACTACAAATAAAACAACTATGCTAGAATATTGATCTCATATCATTTAAGATAGTAAACAGAAGAAAAGGTTTCTATTAACATTTATATTGAACTTGACATTTTAACAAGTAGTTCTGTTGTACACGAATAGATTCTAATGTCAGCCGTTATAAATATTCCTTCCAAAAGTAAGGTTATGGTTAGCCAAGTTCTATAGATATGAAACAAATCATAATTTTATTATATAACTTGTCTACTAAAAGAGAGGTTTTACTATAGAATTGGTTATCCACTATTGACATCTTGTTTTGTAATAATTTATGTAAATTTTTAGTATTGATGAATTTATAGCTAATAATTAAAACTAGCACTGAATCATTTTTGAGTTTGAAAGAAAAGTTGCACATAACTAGTATATATAGACTATTTACATGTCTTTGACTATTCTCCTCATTTTGGTTGTTATACTCACAATGTTTTGGATGCTGTATTCTCCAGCTTTCTTCAGATCTTTGAACCAAACCTTTTATTCTATCCATGAGGGTAAATTGTTCTCATTCTGCTGTCCTTTTTATCAGTTAATACACTGCTTCAATTATTTCATCTCTGTACTGCCACTTTTCTTTCTACTGAACCCAGACCCAGGGATTAGGCTCATAATTCTAGTTAAAATCCATTTGGGATCTCTTAACCAACACTTTTACTCTGTAGGTTACTATCCTGTGGGACAATTCAGAAACCATTTTTGAGATCCTTAAACTTAATGTCATTTTGAATGCCTCTTCAACCAGAGTGTGTGTATGTATGTATATATATATATATATATATATATATATATATATGATTGTTGCAAAACTCATAATCTCAGGCTCAATACTCTCTCATTTCTAATTAGTGACTTCTATGTTGTGTTCATCTCTAGAGCCTAGAATATACACTGATTCCTTTTAGTTATCTGATCTTCCAATGTTCTCTGTATATTATTTTAACTCATTCCATAGGTATTGATAACCTACCCTTTTCTACCTTATATGATCAGCTATACCTGACTCCATTATTTCCCTGCTTTTGATATTTTACTAGCCTTACCTTTGGGTTTCAGCTTGATATTTTCTGTTACAACTTAACAAGATGGAATACATACAATTCTTCATAATATTTTCTTCTATGGGGTCTTGGCTCTGAAGAGATATATTTCTGGATGGTTGAATATTGTTTGAATGTCGTTTATACTACAGACCATAAAGTTTCCAATTATTTGGAGGTGCCCATGGTGTAATGGTTATCGTCGTAGGAAATGGACATGGCGACACGAGTTCAAATCCTGGACGAGACTGATTGCACTAATGCTCTTGGGAAAGATATAAATCCAATTATTCTCCCTCCAGCTATGGGTAAATAGTAGAGCAGACTGGGTTCTTCAGCCTTGGTAAGGCAACTAGTCTACGAGAAGGAAAACTCTGAATTCAAACCTGTTAAACTCCCCTTAAAAATTGACCTTGTGTCATATCCTGCCCAAGCGGAGGGGTTGGTAAATATGATAAAGTTTCCAATAATTTTCTCAACTCTTCCATCTTTGCTCATGGAAGCCAATGTTATGGTAGTTGGGTTGTTGTTATACTGAGGAGTATTTCTTATGTTGATCATTTTCTATTAATTTGTATCTGGGTCACTGCTTATGACTTTTGCAAGTTACTGTAGGCAGCAGACGATCCCTTTCTTTACACTATGAATGGTGAAGATTGAAGTTCAGATATTGTCCCTTGAAAGTTATGATACATAATTGTCTTGAACCATCCCCTTCTGCAAGTTAACATGTTCAGAAAGGCCACCTGATTTTCTTTTTTCTCTTCCCTTGTGAACAATTAAGCCTCATCTCTGAGTACTTTCATGAACAGACTTATAACATCCAAGCTCACCACCAGATTGGATTTAATGGGAGCAACTCTCATTGCTTGATGCATTTGATCTGTCCACGAAGGTGCCCAAAAATGTGACTCAATCAGTGGTTCAAGATGAGCTGACAGCAAACCCTTCCTTTGGGGAACATACCTGTACCCTCATAGGTAATGCGACTAAAATATGTAGATGATACCTTCATATTCCAGCCTCACCTGGAAAAGATACTGATAGACCATGTGAACTTAATAAAAACTTACAGAACACTTAACAAAATATAGTGAATTAACTGACGCGAGATATGTCAAAGTATAGACAATGGAATGAGAATAGCCTACCCTGTAAATTGAATAAAGGGTTCTATTCAAAATTCTCTGCAGGTTACTGATTCAACAAAAGATTCCTAAATAAGGCCAGAGAGTCTAGTGGCCAAAATGTGAATATAAGAACCAACATGAGAACAATAGTCTAAGATATGTAAGTAACTACTCATCTCAGGAATTTAGATAGGTATAACTAGGATGATCATAGACTAAATCTATAATATGATGATATGGCATTGGAAAAATTAATTGAAAATGGACAGTAAATTTAATCCAATAATTTATCTTAGAATGATTTTTTTTTTATTTGTCAAAAATACTTCCATTTTTTTTTTTTACTCATTACACAAAATATTAAAATCCAACTATTAGTGGCAATAGTTGTAAGTTGGTTGAATTTCTATAAATATTTTTTTTATTACATTTTTGTCATAACTTTTTGATCATTGCATTCTGCAACTATTTTTTAAGTAAATAGCAGAGATCTGATCCATGCTGCTTGCTTAAAAAAAGTCATAAAATCCAACGATTAGCTTGTCTTTGTTTTGTTGTTTGTTTGGGGTTTTTTTGGGGGGGGGTTCATGTAGAAGAGTTGGAAAATATTTTTTTTAACATTGACTACAACGATTTAAGTAATATTAACAGTTTAAATCAATTTAAAATGTTATTTATCTGTAATATCTGTTATAATCAAAGTCAGTGATTGAATATCTCTTTAAAATATTTTACATATTTCAAGTAACTATATTGGTTTCATGTTGACCCTCCATCTATTGATTAGGTATATTTCATTATTGGGCTATTAGAAACATTGTCTATATTTGTTAGATAATTATTATAAATATTAGTGTCTGGAATGAGCAAATAATTACACTTAGAAAGTCAAAGCTCTTACATTAGTTTCTTTTAAAAATGTCTTTATTCTTTTGGATTATTTCAAATTAAATTTTAGTTTGCCTTTCTTTTTCTTTATCAAGGTATGTTTGTATGTGTAATAGAGTTACAATGTTTTAGTTGTTTTTTTATTTTCAGTACATTTAACATTGGATATGAGATTATATTTGGACATGTCAGCAATACTTATGAAGAAAGAAAGCTTTTTCCACTTAAGAATTCAACTTTAAGCAGGTTGATCTTAACTCTTTTTAACAGACTGATGTTTCATCCAAAAATGTTTATGAAAATAACCTCCAGAACAGTAAAACATTTCCAAGGATTTGGTTGTTCTAGAGGATATATTAACTATTTCCTTTACATTGTTTGTTGAACAAATAAAGTGCTAAGGTTTTACAAGATAAAATCATTTTTAAAGGAACTAATTTTAAATAAAGGACATTTGAAAATATTATATAATTTTCAAATTCTGCACTACTTTAGAGATATTGTTTAAATTATCCCCCAAATAATTTATCAATTTTCTAAGCTTTCATTGAATTTATTTATAGTTAGGATTCTAATAAAGTTGATATAATGTTTTGTTATTGTTACATTCCTGATAGTTACATTATACTGAAGAATTTGAAAGTGGTTAGATTACTAATATGGAATAATCTGAAGATAATATTGCCCAATCTTTTTATTCAAGTTCCAGTTCAAGAAGAAATAATACTTGTTAAGGGGTTGCTGTGTTAAAGTTCTATTGTAACTACTGAATAAGTAATAAAACAAAGGTTGGAAATGAAATGGAAATCTTTATAACATTAAAAAAATACAATACTTGCTAGCAGTGTGAAGATGGTAACTGCTGTTAATGGTGACTACTTAGTATATTTTCACCCCCTCACAATTGTGTCCAACATATTTGAGGAATGAGACATACCCATTAATGTACTTAGGTAGGATATATAACAATAATACATATAGCACAATATGTATTATTTAGAATTTGTATTTACTCTTGGTTAATTTAGACCTACTATTGCATGAGTTTGACAAAGAATATTGATACAAATTAACAGAGCACCTTCTTTACGTTCAAAATCTTATCAAATGTTATTAAAAAAAACAACTTTAAAATAAAAGCAAATTTTGTCTTTTTTTTTTTTTCTTTCTTTTTCTTTTCTCTCTTTTCCTGGGCATATTACAAATTATACTTCTTCTTGATCCCACTTTCTTTTGACTGTTTTATTTATCCTTTATTTCCTTTTCCCCTTCTTGGCCTTTAAATGCTCTAGATCTCTAGAAGCAATTTGATTGATTTGCCCTCTTCTTTGGCTTTTTGCTTGGCTTGGGAAGACGGAGGATAATGGTGCCCTAGAGATTGACACCACAGTTTCTCAGAATGAAATCTTAACTGATGAAGTGTTTGAGGAGTTTGTCCCAGAGATCATACCTGATGATGATTCTTCTCAAATAAATGACAATGTGACTGTCACCTTTGATGTTGCTGCTACTATCACCACCTCTTCTACAGTCTCTACTACTGCTACTATTGACACAACAGAAGCAGACATTGATACTGTTGATGACCAAGAAGACGTGAGTATTCACCTTCTGCCCAAACGAAGGGACAAGTCCTGCC
>OY757910.1:18538851-18666351 GCA_963585895.1 Sepioteuthis lessoniana | reverse complement strand
TTAATTACTCTGATGTTGCTTTGACAAAATATCTAATTATTTTCAATAGAAACAAATCACATCAACTAAATCCATAAACCAGCTTGTCTTATCATTCATTTAATGTTTAAAAAGAATATTAAAAATTAAATTCTTTTAGATATATACTAATAATTTTTATTGTTTACATCTTTAGGGATGGCAAGATGCTATTCTTTTTTCTTTTTTTTTTTTTAATGAAGCCATTTTGTACTTAAAAGGTTCCCTAAACTTCTGGATAGTATCTCTTATAAGTATATGGAAGTCAGTTTATTTTTATATGATTCTTAAAAACATAATAGTAACTTTATGGAAAGTTTTGATGTGTATAATACAGTATTAGACAAAAAAAGTTTCAATATCTATCTCTTTCTCTATCTATCTATCTATCTATCTATATATATATATATAGTATTGGACAAAAAAATGAACCCTTTCTTATTGTTGCTACAAATTTTCATGGAATTTCAATGGCTTAGACACACATAGGAACTGATTATTTTTCTTGTTTATTTTCAAAGTTCCTTTAGTTCTAGTGAAAAGTTTTAGTTTTCCAAAAAGAAAATTCTCAGAAGTACCAAAAAAAGAAAATTTCTTTGAATTTTTCTTTTTCTTTGATTTGATGTTCTAATTTACAATTAGTCCTTAGCTAATAATTTCTTGCTACAACTAAGGGAATTTTGACAGTTATCAAGGAAAATAATCTCCTTCCTATATGTGTCTAAGCCATTAAAGTTTCATTAAAATTTGCAGCAATAATGAAAAAGGGTTAAGTTTTTCAGTTTTTTCTTTCATCCAATATTATACAAAGAGAGTATTTGAATCTAGTGATTGCTCTAAAATTTAAATACAGAAAGAAAAATGTTGTAGCTGTTTTGTTTTTTGTTTTTGTGTTTGTGTTTTGATTCAATTTCTGTCAGATTTCATTTAACCTTCAGCTGAAACTGGCTTGATGCACTCACTCCCCTACCCCTATCCATCATTTTCACCATGTAATTTGCTTAACCTTTTTCCCAAGACTTCACTATTTAAGTCTTTTTGCTTTTGCTGCCGTGTTAATATGTCCCCCCCCCCAAAAAAAAAAATCAATCCCAAATGCCACTTCATCCTCACCATCTTGTTCAGCAGCAGCACAATGCACTCTGTTAGATAGACTGTACTCTGGCACATATTCCCCCCCCAAAAAAAAAAAACAATCTCATGAAGCTGAGACCACAATACTACCACTTTACTTACATTAGATCATTCTCTCTCCCATTTATATTTTTTGTCTTGACAAGTACTCAGTCAAAATGGCTACACTTCTTCACTATCATATTCATTTATTTTCAACATAATTTGTTAAGGTGTAGGTCACTGTTAATAGTCCATGATTTGGTTGCAATATACTGGTTACTTTCAGTTTAATAAAAGGTGCTACTCAAAAGTAGGGAGAATTTGACTACAAAAAAATAAATCTTACTTGCCCTAATGCCTACTTTTCACCATCCCCTTCAAAGTAGTTCCTTTAGACTATAGGTACATTTGCTTACAAAGTGTGATGATAGAAGTCTATGATAAACCTCAATGTGTGTGTGTGTGTGTGTGTGTTTAAATTCTGCTAACTTCTGAGTAGCATTTTGTATAAATTTTTCCCCATTTATTTAGGGATGTAGCATTAAAATTGACACTACTAGATAATCAGTTGTTCTCAAAACATGTAATTATTAACTGCCAAATTATTAAATATGTCCAGTGGCTGACAAAACAGAAAAAAATGTTCTGTTTTCTTTGTAAATATGCCATATGTTGATCTTATGTTAGCTGATGATGATTATGAACTAGCAAGAATGTGTTTAAGTAATTTATTCATTATTCAAAATTAGACAAATCCCTTAAAATAACATGCCATAATTGTCTTTACTTAAAATTTACTGTAAATTTTAATTTTTCAAAATATATTCCTATATATACTTTTTAATTTATTGATATTTTTTCTCGTCATCCTATAAGGTTTTATAAGTTTGGTTCTGTTTTATAGATAAAAAAAATTCCAAAAAATTTTCTCCAAGGCAACTATTATGAAAAAAAATTGCACCAAACAATGAATCTTATGAAAAGAAATAAAGCTATTTAAAAAATGTTGAAAAGAGCCTTGTCTGTGATTTTTAGCATAATATGCTTAAGATAAAGACTGCTATCTCAATATACCTTTTAATTGTATAAAATATATGGCCAATATTTTTTAATTTGTTTTTATTCATATGCACGCATGCACACACACACAATTTGACAATTTAAAGGTACAACTTTTTAAGTACTTATTTCTATCTCTTTATTCTAAAAAGAATTTTGGCACACTTTTATCCACCCCAGTTATGGGTTAAATAGTACTGCTACTGTTCTACAATGATGGCTTCAGCATTAGATAATCTACAAAGGTTGATATGCTATTAAAACAAAGTAACCTAACAACCTTTTATCTACAAATTTAAAAATTTTATGGCATTTAGATATCTAATTAATTTTTTTTATTGACAAAAATAAACTTCTCATATGCTTACTTGGCGCTAAACATTTGTGGTCTTTAGATTCTGGTAAGTAATCAATGATCAATCTGGTCAAGCTTGTGCATGCACTTGTAAAAATGATCAATTTTAAAGTTTATATTATTTAGATTCATAATTGTTAATAATGCCATTAACTTAAGAGTTATTAAGTTTCAGGTTTAATGTTCAAATTGTATTATATTTTACTGCTTCTTAAATAGGCTTGAAAATTATTGTACTTGAAATTAATGTACCAGGTGATATTTTTGTAATCTTTTTACTTTTTGTCATTAATCTATTAGTTTGAATTTTGGTACATAGCACCAATTAGTAGTTCTTAGTAAGAGTTGGTTCTTTGACTGACCAACTTGAAACTTTGATATTTAATATAAGAAAGCCATTTAAATATTTGATAAATCTTTCAAGAATACTTATAAAATCTATATTACCCAAGTGTTGTGCATTTGCTTTCTTGGTATTAACTCCTTTTCTATATTAGCACAAATTTGCCAAGATTTTTTTTTTGTCTATGTTGTCTCATACTACAATATTTCAATTCTTCGTAAATTTATCTTATAGGCTTTCCCTAACCCTTTAGCTCTTTTTATTCAATTCTGAATTTAGCCACAAATAATTCACCTGCAATAAATTTACCATACATGCATTATTTCAATTGTAATTTTGATGAAATATGTACAGAAGCAAGATATTTTATTTAGTCACTTTCTGTTGACAAATTGTTTAAAATTCACTTTTCATGTTTTTTTTTAGGGGGGGGTATAAGCTTTATGTTACATAAATACGGAAACAAATTACCTTATTTCAAGTGTAATTAAGGAATATATACAAAGAATGTTGAATGTATTTTTGCAATTACTTGTACTGATAGAACTGTCAGGGTTTTAGTAATCATTGCTGTTGAAACAGAATGGTATATGAAAGTTGGAAGAACTATGAATTCTATACTGACTCTCCTAAGAGTCCATTCTTCTAGGTCCTTTGTTTTCCTCAAACTCTAAAGGAGTTTTCAAATTACATTTGGTCATAACTATGTTCTGCTACAACTTAAAGAATCTAAAACATGAAATGAACAGAAGTATTGATAAATACCTCAGTGACTTTAACAGGAAATTACATAAGGCACTGAGGCATCCATCAATTGATATCAATGATTTATCTTTCCAAATATTACTAATCAAATTATAATTTACATAAGTTGGCTGCTAAGCACTTAAAATAAGTAGTATTAAAATATTTACTTGTTTTAAGATATATTGACTATTTTGTACTTGCCTGATGATCACAATTTTACCATATAGATTTTTTTTCTTGGTTTAAAACACAACATATATTGCAAGTCAAGAGTTTTATATATCCTTGTGTATAGGCCAATTTTTAGACAAAGAAAAAACTGGTGTTGTCCTTATGTGTGTAATAATTTTGTAAAGTTGAAATTCAAGTAAAATTAAGGGTGAGAGGAAAAAATCCTTGCCTTAAATTAATTCCATTGATTAATGATTTCATAACCATAAATCAAGAGTTGACCTATACTCAAGATCAACTTATACATTGTACTTGTATCAACATTTTTTTTTAATTCTATTATCTGATGAGTTGTATGTAAGCCACAAAATCATTTTCATCAAAGCCTGGTACTGTATTGACAATGTTGCATGAAAATCAGTGGAATACTAGTTGAATTTTTTTTATTATTGAAAAAATGAGGATATGTTTAAACTTTATTAAACTGCCTCATTTGTTTTCTGAAAAAGATTTAGTATTATGTACCCTTTACCTTCACGGAGTCACTTGTCACCAATTTCACATATATCACCATTAACCCTGCACCTCATTCATTGCATGCTTTCCAGGTGTTTTCCTCACTTGGTCAGCAGCTTTTGCAGGCACCAGCTACCACCACTATCACCACAACCACCTGTATCATCACTACCACATCCACCACTTCCAAAAGTGCCACAGATTCCCGCTTGTGGACCAAGATATCATTGCTTAAGATGGGTAGTTCAAGCATGGTTCCAGCTGTAGTTATCCCTGAAGATGAATCTGATACCATTCCTCGTTCAGCATCTAGTTCCTGGATTGCATGTGATGCTAATGTGAGTCATTTCTCACTTCTTGTCTCATGCAGGAGCACAAGCAGTTCATTTTTTTTTTTTTTTCCCTAATGTTTTTATATTTTCAAATTTTTGCATGAATTAGTTTTAATAATAGATGTTTAAGTGTTGTTGTTGTATACTTTCCTTAATCCAAATGTGTGCCCACCTACCTTACCTTTACCCCTTTTATACTTAAATCATTTTATTTTGTACTACCAACTGTTTAACCTGACAATAATTATGTTTCTTTTGACTTATAGATCACTTAAAAACATAATCTTTGATCTTAATATGAAATTGGCATTTTAGGTTTGATTTTAAAATAGTTCTTACCACTTGCATTATCTGTTGGATATATCTCTTTTTAAAAAAGAAGCTTGGATAATTCAATGATATAATTTTAAGTTTCTAAAAAAGAATTTTTTTAAATATCCATGACATTTTAAATCTTGCCGAATTGTAAAACATACAGTTGTGAAATTTTTCATTCTTATTCTCATGTAATTAGAAATTATGTCCAGTGCTGCCACTATTATTGACAAATGACATGCTGGTTCTCTATCAGGTATTATTTTTTGGTAGGTGGAGAGCATACCTGCTGTTATCAAAGTTTGAATCTTGGCTGAGACTGTTTGCATTTCACTCTGCACTAATGCCCTTCAAAAAGGCATGCATCCATCTCTTCTCCCAGCTATGTGTAAATAATAGGGCAGATTGAATTCTTTTGCCTTGGTTAGGCAACCAGTCTAAGAGGAAGAGGAAACCTCTGAATTCAAACCATCTTTACTCTGCTTAAAAATTGACTTTGTGTCACATCCTGCCCATGGTGGAGGGGTTGGATAAATACATACTTGCTGCTACTCTTGTCACCCCAAAATATTTTCTAAAATGGTGTGGGTGGCATTATAATTATTGGTATGAACAAATGAATTAGCAAACCTAACTTACATTCTAGCTGTAATGCCCTTCAAAAAAATCTTTGCTCTCCTCTCCTCTGCTCTCTCTCTCTAGTTGTGAGTAAAATAGTTGGACAGGCTGGGTTATCTAGTCTTACGAGGTAACCATCTAGAAGAATACACTGAATTCAAAACCAGGTCGGTATGGATCCAGCACCTTCCCTCTAAAAAAGTTACTTACTATTGAAATTGATATAGTGAAGCTACAGCCCTATGCTCAAGGAGTTTACTAATGTAGCTATATTTTCTGTTACTGTTCTAAATTTGTTTAGAAATACTGGTGTCATTTATCACAACTCATTTTCACCATTAAACCTTAAATATATTTTATGAAAAATTTAAGCTCTTTTTTCATTGATTTGAAAATAGTTTTAATTTCAATGATCTTTTCATCTCTCTAAATACCTATTTACAATAATCTTATATATATTATAGTTTGACTTACTGTTCACTCACATTTATTAAATAAATATTTCTTTTCATTGGCCAAGTTTTACTTTTGTGTCAACTTACAACCTATGTAATAGAACTTAACTACATTCAGATTTATTTGAATAGTAATGCTCACTTTTTTTTCTTTTCTCCCCCAATACAGATAAAATAATTTTATTGTACTATTTCTTTTTTCATTGAATGTGGCAAATTGAAAATTAATCTTTTTTTTTTCTTTGTGTATCAGGACAAAGCAAGAGCACGACGACCATTCTCAAGTACCAGTGGTGTCTCTGCAGTAGGAGTATTTCAAGCTGAGACACCAGCAAACAAAACGGTTACTCTAACTGGTATAAATAATGAAAGGTTAGTACATTTTTTTTTTAATATAATGTTATTAATATAACGTATTAGATTTATATGATCTCTCTCTCAATTTGCTGTTTATCTTAGGTCTTCGACTCTAACTTAATTTCAGTATCTTTTAAGAATTTCAATTTTTAGATCCATGTACAATTCATGTTAGCATCATAGTTACTGACTATATTTAAGTTTATATTTGAAGTAATTATTAACTACATTCTATTTTTATCGAGTTTTCTTTCTTACATTTTGTGTTTCTAATTTTCAAATTGCCCATGAAATTCTGAATTGAGTAACAGATATTTATTTTAAATATCAATGAATAAATACAAGGAATTCCACAGCTGCTCTGAATTATAGTCAAGTAGCCTAGCGGTTAGTGTTTGCCAAAGGCTCAGGAGACCGGGGTTCAATCCCAGGTCGAGTCATACTAAAGACTCAAAAAATGGTACTTGATGCCACCTTGCTTAACACTCAGCATTATAAGGTATGGATCAAGGGTAAAGTGGAGCAATCTAGGGAAAGGAGTAGCACCCTTCCCTACACCTCAGTGTAGTTGCTATTGAAAAAGGAGCCTTTGGGTTCCCCTTGACTACGGTTGCCAACTTTACTTACCTAATTAGACAGTTGGTATCAGTAGAGCTAATTTTTGAGTGTTTGCACTATACCAGCCCTAACTTTTTTTTTAACAAGACATTGAACTGTAGCTTTCTTTTTCATTGTTCTTTTGTTTATTATTTCAATGAGAACTGTACCAGGGTATACAAAGAAAAATATGTTCTAATTGTATCATTAGTTAACAACCAACCTATTTTTTCTCTCCCTTTGAGAAATTTATATTTAAACAATATTGTCTACCTCATAGTTACTACTTACTCAAATATTTATAGCTAGAACTAAATGAGGCATAACATCTGGGCTGTTATTGTGTCATTACGCATTTTCTTATATCTTAATTAGGCACATAGAAAATTCACACATTCTTAGAAAATGAATTTAGATTTTTTTTTTTTTTTTTTTTTTTAAGGAAAATTGAACTTATAAAAAGTAATAAGCTAATTTTATCATGAAAAAGTTTGCAAATTTAAATTTTACAATTCAAATTAAATCAGCATTTTAATATATTTTAAGGTTAAATGTGAAATAATAAGATTTTACTCGTATTACTCTTTGAAAAAAACTTTCAATTAATATTTTATAATTTTACTAATTAGATGTTTAAGAACATTCTCTCTGATTTTCATAAGTTGTTGAAAGATGTACAATATTTTTGTATGCAGTAATTTGATAAGTGAAATAGAAATGCTGATATTTCAATGCACAAACCTACAATGCCTTTGATTCAGGTGTATCATTCCAGCTTCTAAGGAAGAGAATCTTTACAAATGCTTTTAGGTGTAGAAATGAATTTGTTCTTATTGAAGATGTTTTTAGCTACACGACAATTAAAAATAAATTTATCAACATAAAAAGTACATTTTTACTGGGGCTATTTATTTTACAAGTGTAGAAGTTAAATATAAACTCAAACATTGCTACAATGCATGGTAATTTTTATCTTTTAAACATTAGATGAATGAAAGTTTTAAAATAATGCAAATTTTCTAACAAAATATATTTCTTTATTAACTTTAATACTTCAACATGAATTTTTCGGAAAGTTCAAATTTGATAATTAGCTGATATTGTTTTTGTTTTTTTTTTTTAAATACTGCCCCCAATGTTGAGGTCATACAAATATGAGTTTCCTGCAAAAACTTTAAATTTTAAATAATACAGCAACACATTAATTAAAAGGAAAAATATTATGTAATTTTAAAGTATTATAATTTTGACTTATGGAAGGTACTGTATTAAGTATAAGTTATTATAAATTTTAAAATTTAGAGAAAAAAAAACATCAGTTTGTATTTATGCTTTGTTATTGATTAGATCTCTCTATAGAAACGTTTGATTTATCATCATAATTGAGAGGAATAGGAATTTTGTTGTATTATCTATCAATTAAGATTTTGGGACTGGACAACTTTTTCAGAGCAGCTGATTCAATTTCAAATTAAAAAAACTTTCAAAATATTTTTTTAATTACATGTTGAAGAACACAGGTCAGTTTTTCATTGTATCTACACATACACACACACATTTGGACAGACTTTTATGTTGAGAAGCTGTGTTGACTTGAAAGCATTCCAGGAAAATTTTAACCCCACACCTTATGAAATCATCAAAAGTCAAAACCTACTTGTCCGATTGAGGCTTCATCTGATAAAGAAAGTGGACAGAAAACAGGCTGAAGACTGGTTTGCAAAATTCCAACCCTTTTTGAATTAGATTTTTAGTTTAAGAATTATTATTATACAAGGCATACAACACCACCTGATCACCACCAGAAATAAAATAGATCCATTGCTGCCACTAACTGATAAATGGTTTTCTATAACAGGTGTGTGTATGCATGTGAGTATTTGGTTGAATTAATGTCCTTTCTAATACTTAGTTTTAATATTTCTATGAGCACATAATTTAATTGCATGCTACGTGGATACAAAGGTTTGTTTTTGTTTTTTGGGTTTTTTTTAATCTTTCTAATTATCTGTTTTATCTTCCTACCTTTTGTATTTTATTAAAGTTTTAATTTCACAATGCTTCATAATTTCATGCTTACATATTTAATTTTGTACTTGCAGAAAAAAATTACTATTAATTTTTAAAACCTTTACTTTTATGTAAATTTAATTCTATTTAAAATGGACTGTCATAGATTCAGAATAAATAATCTATTTTACATTTTAATTTCCATTAGTTATCAGTAAAATTAACAGGAACAAAAAATCCATTTACTGTAAATGATTAAAAAACATTTTCCTAAAATCAAGATGTTAAATGTCTAAGAAGGTAACAATTTAATGTCACAGTTTAAACCAATGGTTCCCAACCAATTTTGGGCCATGCCCCACTTTGGTATTTCTAAAATTCTGATGTCCCCCCTGTAATATTTAATTCTTACATATTCAAAATTTTACTGCAATTCATGTGAAGGAAGTTTAAAAGGCCATTAACTTGGTCTCCAAACAAGCCCCACCAAAATATTACTATGCCCCACTGGTGGAGTATGTGCCCCCACATTGGGAATTACTGATTTAAACTAATAAAAGAATAATCACATTTAGTTCTGATTTATCTTTAACTAGTTTCTCTTTTCATCATTTTTGTTTCTATTTTTATTACAATGCTCAGCTCATTTTTATACCCTATGACTGCTTCATACTATTTACTTTAATTCATAGAATATAAAAATGATATAAAGCAACTAAAACAAGAAGAAAATCGGAACTAGTCAAAGATTAAAATATATTTATTGTAATATATTTACCTCTTATGAATAAATTACTCCTTATTATGAATTAATGGCATCTAATTTAATTTCTTGTTAGATTTCATTTTTAGAGTCCATTGTCAGTTAATATACCATATTTTGTAACAAAATTGGACATTTTAAACGATGAAAGCAACATTAATCCCTCTAAATAGATTGGTACTATTTGTCAATTTTACAACAATTATTAAACTAATATAAGAAATATCATGTTGAATATATTTTGCTGCTTTACAGATAGTTTTAAAAAGACATTATTTTCCCGCTTGAGTTTATCTCCAATAAGAATTAAAATATAAGTTTCAGAATTAATGAAATATTTAATTAATACATTAGATAATTTTTGTATCGGTATATAAATAAAACTTTAACACAATTCAGTGCTAGCAATGCATTTTCAAAATTAAAATCTCGAGTTATAAAACTTATGATAATTGATTCAAATGTCTGTCAAATTGTAACAGCAGATAATTTTATAAAATGTTAGATCAAAACTTCAATAATTGTTTATAATAATTAAATGATAGTTTAAACTCTTAAAGTTTAGTAATAAATGTAAATGATTGGAATTCTGATGTTGGAAATACAATATTTGTTGCTTTCTGTTCTAATATTCATGGTTTCTATTACCTCTTTTTTTTTTTTTAACCAAGTTGTGTTTGAGTCTACTTTTTCAGCTATGCTGTCATGAATGTCTTTTATGTACTTGTTGATTTCATTTGGTGAGAAAATATTTGGTTTTATACTGTAAGGATAGCAGACTTAATGTTGTACCCCTCTTGTCTGTTCTATGTTCTTGTGTCAATGTTGTCTGTCTCCTTTCTCTATGTGAAACTTCCAAACACAGCATGGCATGGTGTTTTAGAAATAACTTGTAAACTTTTCAGCACCTTTCTTAGTCATTGGCTTCTTTAATCAAACAATTTTTTCCCCAAATATTTAAATTATTCCATTTCCTATAAGGCTGTCTTGAGACATCAGTGATGTAGTTATTATATGACTCAAACATATATCTGAAGTTTTTAGATCTATTGTTAAACTCTTAACAAGATAAAATTATTGAAGAAACTTAATTCATTATTATTGCTCTCTTCAGCTTGAGATAGCACTGTTAACTTGCGCAAGCAAATTGCTATTATGACATAATTTTACACAATACAATTTTAGATGTTGGCAGGTTATTAAAGGCACTTCAATGACCCACTTGCCATCATCATTGTTAGGTGTTTTAAGGTTATCAGGTTCTATACACTTTGTGTGTGATTTAGAACAGCAGCCTGGGTAGAAAAAACAACTTTCAGCAATTGTTGATGCTAAATTATTAAACTTTGAAAAAGCATAGGAAAATGAATATTTACTGCTTTTTTTTTCTCCCCTTAAAGATGAAACCCAGAGTATTTCTATTTGTCTAGATTACAGGCTTTTTCATTAATTAAAGAGCTTAACATTAACAACTCTATGACCCATGAACCTGTTGAATTTGTCTTATAACATTGTTCCCTGATGATACTGATGCTTTTATTTAGGAAGGAGTAAAGGAATCTAATTAACTTTAGTTATATAAAAAATTTAGATGATTAACAAAATTCTGTTTGGCACAGACCCCCCCTCCCCTAAAAAATTATCAGTTCATATATCACTTTATTCTTTAAGTTAAAGCATTTTAAGTATATTGCTCTCATAAAAATCTTGCTACTATGTGCCATTTTTGCTGCATTATGGTTACATATAAACTTGATAATTTTAGTAATATATAGATGGATATTGATGTCTCTTAACTTATTTACTGATATTATATTAATCACATAACTTACTGTTTGATGTTATCTACTTCATCCAGAAAAACTCAGTAAAAAGACTCTCAATATTTCAAACAACTGCTTATTTCATTTTGTTAATTTTTTTTATATATTAATTTGAACTTAAGGCCACTCTATTAGTATAGAACAGTTTGAAATCATCATCTTGAAGGCATACCAACAGAATAGATTCTCTTGACTCTATCTCACCATCCATCCCTATTGGTAAATCTTCTGTCCACATAAAGCTGTTGCTGGTCTGCCAGTGTGCTAGTCCACTTAGAGAGAACATAAGTAAAACAAGATAACTCAAACCTTCTAAAAATTACATTAAAGCAGCCTAGCTATACACATAACTTTCAATGTTGATGTACACAATTTAAAAAGAAAAAGCTGCTTCCTTTTTTTCACCATCTGCCATGCTTTTCGTTGCTTTTAAAAAATGTAGAATCCTGTAAATACTTACCCTCACCACCACCACCACATTGCCTCTACTCTTCACTCTTAAAATAAACAAATACATGAAATATTTGATCATGATCAAATATTGATTTAAGAAGCTGGTGAAGTAATTTGCATGATTTGGTAGATTTCTCACGCTTCCTACTATTTCCTGCTGCTTGCTTGACAATAAAACCTTTTCTTGTAAATGCTTGTCAAACATTCTATAAATCTTACCTATTTTCTCTCTGTAAATTTCACCTATGCTTGTTGGTGTGGGGGAGGGTTGAATCTTGCATATTGGTTCTATTACTTCTTTGATGTTGTTAATTAGTTATATTGAAAACCTGTAGTTAGTCAAAATTAGACTAATAAGCATGAAAGTTAAAACATTTCAATGCATTTACCTTAGGGTGTAGGAAGATGTAGATAATACAATGAAATATTATTTAATCTAAATCTTGTGGGTTGCTAGAAATCCTGTGTGCCTTAGCATGCAACCTATGATCCATGTATTTATTATAGGACTTCATTTTCTGATGTAGATAGGTTTCAAAATGCCACTGCAAATGGTGAAATCTGTGAATAATCATCATCAAGGCATTACAACAGCACAGATTCCCTTGACTCTGTTATGCCATTCATCCCTCTCAGCCATTACTCTTGGTGAGTCAAAGCTGACAAATATAAATTTTAGCTGGTCGGCCCGCATTGGTGTGTCCATGGGTAGGAATCCATAGAACATTACTTGGGGGTTTAATTTTGTATTTCTAACAATGCCCAACATATCTCACTTGTCTTACTTAAATGGTTTGTGAGATGGGAGGTGATTGACCATACAGCTATTGTTTTGTAAGGTGCTGCTTCCAGGATTTCTTCGAAACAGTATACAGCATCCTTGTGTAGTTCCCATCTAGCCAGTGCAACCATACAGTAGTACTGGCATGGTTACAGCTTTTATTTTATCAGATCAAATTCTATAGAATATTAAACAACCAGTTCTATAAATGATAATTTTTGTACTTTTGGGGTTTCTTTTGTCTCAAGTACCAGAAATGTTACCCTATATTTTCAAAGATATATATATATATAATTGAATTTACATTATCATCATCATCATCATCATCATCACCACATTGTGCTTTTTGCTTAAACTGTTTTTTTAGTCAAAACCAGACACAAAAGGATTACATTGTCATTAATTATCTGGCAAGATTTTCCATTTCTTTAAACTGTTACAATTGTCATTATCTGCCTAAAATTCAATATTTTCTATGAACTGTTTAAAAACAGTTGATATTGGTTTATAATCTCACTGAAAATGAGATTTGTCAAAAAGATATAAGAATTTCTGACTTTATTTTCTGCTTTGAAAAAACAAAAAAAGCTCTGGTGAGAAAGGTAATAAAACTCAATTCACTATCAAGATGTATGTTAGAAAATGCAATATTGAGCATTATTGCTTTTATCTATTTTTCAAAATATGAAACATTTTGGTAATGATAAAAACTATTTTATTTCTTTTTTTAATTTCATGAAAACTGAAAAAAAATTAAATTCAGTTTTTATTTGCTTTTATTAGTTGAATTACTCAAGCTATCAGTACTTAACTCATTAGATATTGGTTGTAAGATGGTCATGATAAAAGATGTAAACTCACTTTCATTAAAGTTTAGGATAATTATTTATATTTAAACGATATTTTACTCGTTTTGTCATTTATTTACTAGTTTACTACTTAGTTTATCCTGAGTGTGGTGTATGGAGGATGGTTTCAGTTTAATTTGGAGATCTCTGATTTCCTTGACCCCTAAAAAAAAAGTCAATGAATATTTTGAATAAAAATTTAATTTTATTATTTTCAAGATTTGGAAGGGTCGTATTAACCTAAAATAATAAAGTGGGTTTCTAATCTCTCTTTTTTTTTCTTTTTTCTTTTTTTTTTTTTTTTTTTTTTTTTTTTTTTTTTTTTTAAGGTTGTTTAGATAAAATGAATTCCCTCTTAGTAGCTCAATATCTGCCCATGATAGAGGTGGTCTAAATTCATTTAGGAAGGAACAGAACCTTCTGCCTCTTGTAATGATTACTAAGAGTAGATAACCACTGGGAAACTGACCCTTTTACAGTGAAGGGGGGCTGTAATAAAGGAAGAGACATACCACCTAAAAACCACTCTAAGGCATGTCTCTTAGTATAGTTTAAAACCCTTCCAGGTATGACTTAACTGAAAGTTTGGTTGAAATTTGGTCAAAAAAATGGCAGCCAAATGCCTTTCTGTGTGTAAGGACGAACAGACACCTGGTGAATTATATAGAATATTTCTAACTTGCTTAAATGAACTGAACATTCTACCTACTTATAGTTAATCCTACTTTTAAGATTTAGAATTTCAATTTTAAAAATAAACTCCTGAAATTGCTGTAAATTTTTTTTTTCAATTGAATTGAAATGTTATTCTGTTAGTGTTTCAATAAGGTTCATTGAATGATATATGAAAACAATTAAATGCTTGTAGATTATTAGAGAACATTTCTATTCAAACATTTTGAAGAAAAAGAATATTTTTAAAATTCTAACCTACTATATCAGAGCTCATAATATAAAAGTTTTGGGGTTTTTTTTTGTTTCCCCAAACTTTTTTTCAATTTTTTTACATCATTAAACTTATGTTGAAAACAAGTATTTCAACATAAAGCATTTTTTATGGATATATACAGTATTTTTGCATCTGCAAATTTGTAATTCAAGATTCTTGGAACAAGTGAAAATTACTAGTGTAAAAATAAAAGAAATGAATAAATCAATATAGTATCACAGAAAATCAAAAATATAATGGTTAAAGATTAGATTTGGGTTCCTGCAAATCAATGGCTCTTTGTAATTCAGTTGATAAAGCTGTTGGTTCATTTAATTTGACCTCTTCTGAGGCAAAGGAGATACGAGTTCAATTCTCACTGAGCTTTTTCTTTATTATTTCTGATCTTTGCTCTTCTTTACTGTCGTAGATTAGAGATTCAAATGATTAAAAATCAAAGATAATATTGCAAAAGATTAGTTGTTAAAAAAGTTTTATTTCTTTAAAGTAACCTTAATGTAGAACTGTCTGGTATAGATATCAACTGCTTCATCCCTTTTGTTAAAAAAATTAATCTTTTCTAGAAAGACTGATAAATTTCCTTCCAGCATATAAAATGTTTAAGCTCTCCTAAGAATAAAATAACATTATACTAATATTGGAATTATCTGATCAGTTAGAAGTATTGCTAAATTACATGAATAGGACTTCAAAATAGGAAATGGTTTAAAGATGTGCAGAAATATAACAGAAGTATTGTTTCACTATCATCTCAAAATCAATCATAAAAATAGATTAAATTCTGAGAGAAGAATACAACTACTTAGGACAAAAAATGAAATGAGAAAAAGATCTTGAAAATGGAATATATATTTTTTTTTAAGAAAAAACAAAAACCGGTCACATTAGGATTATAAATTTTTAATCCTAATGTGACTGGTTTTTGTTTTTTCTTAAAGAAATTATTGCTCTGTAATGTCAGTTACATTGAGCTCTTTACCAGGAAAATTTAAATGTTCACTCTTGAATGTTTTTTTGTCCTGATGGAATTACTCCCAACTCCAGTTTAACTAGACCGAATAATACTCATTCAGTAGAATGATATGAAATGATGAGCATCTTACCAATATGCATAAAGTGTACAATCATTGCATAATACCAGCAATAATATAGTTATGAAACCTAAAAATTAAATAAATCACTAGAAAAGAAACCGAGTCATTAAGAGATCAATATGAACTGGAGAGCTGACCTAAGTAAGAGATTGTGAAATTATTAAATGACAAAAATGGAAGTGAGCAGGACACAGCTTGTAGGATGGATAACAGAAATTACCAGCCAAGTCAGAAAAGACCTAACAGGAGATGGAGATATAAGTTAGTGGAGTATACTGGGAAGACATGGTACAGGACTAGCACAATCAAAGTTGTCATGGAAGAAATTGAGAAAGGCCAATAGTGGATGCAAAATTGCTGATGATTAGTAACAAAATTATAAATATTCATTTCCCATTTGTTAAGCAAATTTGACTCATTTTGAAATTTAACTCTTTATTATCTTTGAGTTCAGTATCAGTTGGTATACTTCTTGGTTTCTATTTATTTACATCATTGAAATTAAGTATAGAATACAAGCAACTGTATGACTAGTTAGATTTTATAGCAGATACTTACTATTGTTGGAGGCATGACTAATTAGATAAAAATTCCAAAATTCAAGTGATTGTAATATGTATCTTACTAATCTTTTTTATTATTTCTTAGGTTTTTTTTTTTTTTTTTTTTTTTTTTTTTTGCTTTGTTTATTGATCTCATCCCTTGGGTTTTTTCTTCCTGCACTTACTTCTCCTCTTTACCTCTTGGTCTCTCTCTCACCTTTCTAATCCCTGGTTGTTCTATCCAATTGTAACCTGCATGAAGCATGTTGTGCTGCTTGCTATCCTTACAGATTATCCAGCCACGACTCTAATCGGATCCAGTCCCCCTACCGCCAATATAGCACACACTATGTGCCTTTCTATCGCAGAGCTGAAAATGCCGAAAAACAAAAATCGGTGATCAACAACACCACTTCCACTGCCATCGCAGACGCCACCACCGCCACCACTAATACTCCAACCACAGTGGCAGCAACAATTTCAACTTCAACCAGCACCACCACCACCCCTACAGTTACGACAAAAGTCAGCCTCCCAGTCCCCGAAAAGACTCCGAACGCCGACGCTGATAATGACATCACTCCTACTCCTTCTCCTCATCCAACGACTACATCATCCATTACTAACACTGCAAGTAGCGCATTTTCGGTAGCAAGAGTAACCACACCATCGGCGGTCACATCGAGTACTTCAGCTACAGAGCATTTGGCCAGCCTCTCATCACCACAGATTAGAAGGTAGACAATCCACAATGCTTGAAAAATGACAAAAAGCACTCTTTGTTTTCACTTTACTACAGTGTTTGCTTTTGTGAGATTTTGGGTTTTTTCTCTAATCTTTTGTGCATGTATTCATTTTTATGCCTTATTTTAGTTTGGGGGCAGATTTTACATTTGTAGTAGACTTAAATTTGTAATATTTTTTAAAAATTGGGAATAGCATTTGTAGAGGGGAATTTTTTAAAGATTTATACAAGCTAATATTTAATTGAAAAATATTATTCAGTAGTAGTCACATTCTAAACTGTGAAATAAATCTTTAAAAGTTTTAGCATCACTTTGTTTAATATTTTAGTGTTCTATGAATATGTATACTGTACCTATTGCAAAATTACTTCTGCACAAATTTGAAAGAAAAATACAAATATCAATGTACAAATGCTAAGTATCTATATAATGTTTAAAATATAAATAAATAACAAATCTCTCTCTCTCACTCAAAAGATAGATAGATTTATAAATGTTAAATTTCATAAGAAAAATTTAAGATTTTTGAATAAACCAACTTCATAAATAAACAAATAGCAAACATAAATATCTAAATAATTTAAATATATTTACTTTGTATATAATTTGATTGATAAATCAATAGATAAGTTCTTTGTTACTTATTCAAGCTACAAAGAATAGATAAATAAGTATTTATCACTCCCCTCATTTACCTTTAAAACATATCATTTTCTTAGAGCAATGGAAAAAAACATCCCATCACTTGAGCTGACCTATCAAGTAAGGAAATAAATGATGTAATGATTATGTAATTATTCAGAAGCTATCAATTATAATCAAGAGATATTTTTTTCTCCTTTAAATTACCACATATATTGGTTCTTCATTTTCATCCCAACCAAATGAATTGATGGTAATGTTTTGATAAAATTGAAATCAAATATAATCTACTTTTTAATTCTCCAGATTTTCTTTTCTTAAAAATAATTGGCCTTGTTTTAAATCATTGTCCTTAAGTGTTTCTCATTAAATGAAATAATTATTAGCTATAAGGATAAAACATCTTTCTCTTATAAAATGAGATAAATATTTTAGATTGTTTCCTTAAACTTGATTTTTATTAGGATGTTCAGAAAATAATTACATTTTACCAGTGCGTAGCAGCAATAATGATCTTCTACAAAAATACAAAAGTGAAAGTACGTTCACCAGATGGAGACACGGAATACTTCGACATTGTTGCAGGAGTACTACAAGGAGACACGCTAGCCCCATACCTCTTTATCATCTGTCTAGACTACGTGCTTAGAGCTTCTATCGACAAAATCAGAGAAAATGGCTTCGAGCTGACTAAGAAAAGAAGCAAAAGGTACCCCGCAAAAACAATCACAGACGCCGACTACACTGACGACTTAGCGTTACTGGCGAATACGCCTAATCAAGCAGAGACACTACTGCATAGTTTGGAACGAGCTGCAGCAGGCATTGGCCTCCATGTCAATGCGCACAAAACTGAATATATGTGTTACAACCAAACGGGCAACATTACCACTCTAGACGGAGCCTCTCTGAGGCTAGTGGACAAATTCACCTACCTAGGAAGTAGCATCTCATCAACAGAAAACGACATCGACACACGACTGACAAAAGCATGGACGGCTATAGATAGGCTCTCAATAATATGGAAATCAGACCTGACCGATGAAATGAAGCGCAGTTTCTTCCAGGCAGCGGTTGTATCGATACTGCTATATGGATGCACTACATGGACGCTAACCAAACGGCTGGAGAAGAAACTTGACGGCAACTACACAAGAATGTTGAGAGCAATATTGAACAAGTCCTGGCGACAACACCCCACGAGACGCCAACTGTAAGGCCACTTACCTCCCATCACGAAAACTATACAGGTTGGACACTGCTGGAGAAGCAAGGACGAGCTCCTAAGTGACATACTCCTATGGACCCCCACATATGGCCAAGCAAAAGCAGGACGACCAGCCCGAACTTACATACAGCAGCTATGTGAGGACACAGGATGTAAACCAGAAGACCTGCCGGAGGCGATGAACGATAGGGAAAAGTGGCGAGAGATGGTCAGATATCCATGCTGGCGGCACATGATGATGATGAAATTTATTTAAATGTTATCTAAAATGAAAACACCTTCATTTTCAATGATTCCAGCTCAACAAGAAAGCAAATTTTTTATTTCACATTTAAAGAATTCTGGGGTTTTCATTCAAAAAAAGTTTGAAAGACTATTTAAAATTTGTTTCTGAATGTTCTGACACTTATGAAATGTTCTTGTGATCAAAATAAATGAAAATCTGTTAGTGCTAAATCTGGTGAGTATGGAGGATGTCAAAGAATCTCCGATCCTAATCATCATACCTTGGGTTTGTTAGTTCGCAGTCTTTCAAAATGAAAATGATTACATTTTTTATATCTAAATCAATTTAATATAGATTTGTTAGGATATTCTATGTGGTAAAACATGATTACTTTCAAAACATACTAATAATCTTAATCTCAAAAAATAGAAATTAATCATGAAAACACATGGTCTTTTTAGTGTTAATGTAAATACTACCTGATTGGAATGTTTAGATCATATGATTTCTCTCTCTCTCTCTCTCTCATGCAAAAATTATAAAATATTTGATGTGAACTTGATAATAATTAAACAAATGAATTTTTTTTAATGAAGATAGACTAATTGGCATTTTTTGTTATTATAGATTTAACATTAAAGAAATATCAATCAAGTCTTTAAGTTTTGTTAGAAACTCAAAAGGAGGTTTATTCAAACTATTCTTGACATACATGCAAATTTTCATGAAAAATGATATTATTTATCAATTTAATGATAACAGGTAGCTAAACATTTGGGTAAAGCAACAAGCTTTATCCAAATTTGTTTGTGCGTAGATTAACCTTAAAATCTTAATGAAAAAATATTCTATGAAGGCACTGATTAACTGCCACTCCAAACAAACAGCAAGATTTTGGAATATAATATATCCAAGGAAAATGCTCCAACACAAATGTCATTTACTTTCGTCCCGTCTGTCGTGCGGTATTGACAAAGATAGTGAAACTCTACTAATTTACTTCCCTTTAACTTTATTTTACAAAAAGTAAACAATTTTTGGCATTTTAATTCTAGGGGAGTTAACTCTGCTAAATAAACATTCAAATACAATAATATTGTAATAAAGTAGTTGCTATTCATTCAGCTTTGCTTAGTCTGGCTTAGATTTCAGGTTGCTTACAATACCTGCTGTTCCTATAAAAATGGAGTTGCAAACTTGATTTTTATGAATAATTCTGCAATATTAACAATTAGATAAGAGTTAAAGCTATTTTGTTTGTATTATAAGATTTGTTTCCTTTATATTTTATTTTTGTAAATTTAGAATATATACAGTTAGATAAATAAATCATAATGTAAACATATGAGTTTGCACAAGATATTAACATTTTTGTTGATTTTATAAACGATATTTTTATTCTCCAGATCATATGAACCTCCCAAAAGAGATGAAGAAACAGAAACACAAAGAAAAGCAAGGGCAAAACGAGCCAGAGAAACTCGTCGTTCTACACAGGTAAAAATAAAAAATAAATCTTTACTAAAAGTAATACAACATTTTTCTTTATAACAGCTCTTTTAGTATTTGATGATTGTGGTATTGAAATATTTAAAATGAAATGATTTTTGGGGGGCAGTAATTCATAACACTTTTTTTTTTTCTTTTTTTACTGTAATTGAACTCACTATCTAACTGTAGTTTAACATGACTTTTATCACTGTTTATGTGAAATTAAGTTATATATTATTGATTTCTCTTTGAAGAAATATTTTATACAATTTCTGAGATGGTTGTCAGTCTTTATAGGTATGACATTCTCTTTTTCTGGAACTTCTATCTTTTAATTTCAGCTCTCTAAATGTATTTGTTTGTTTGTTGTTGTGTGTGTGTGTGTGTGTGTGTGTGTAAAGGAAAACTCAAATGATCAAAATTCTAAAAGTGTAAGGCTAGAGATGTATAACTCTGCAACAATAAAACATGTGGCCTCCATAATTGTCATCTTTCCTAGGCTTGTTACAAGATATCAGATTCTGAGAAAGTAGAGGTGTTATGAGTCATACAAGTATATAGCATTAAAACCATGGAATATTGCATGGTGGATGTGAAGCAAGGTGGATGAATCCAAAAGCAGGTCACTGATGCTGGATGAAGAAACCTCATAGGTTAACAGCTAGGATCAAATAGTTCAGTCAAGAAACTACTGCTACTCATATGACATCAACTAATGAGAAAAATAGCGATTGAAAAATAACCATCACTCAATATTAATGATGAAGAATTTTGCTATTTTTAAAAAGCTATCTGATTATAATAATACCAAACAATTTATTAATGATTTGCATGATTTTTTATTTGTTTTTTGTTTTGTTTTTTTAATGAGAGAGCAATCAAAAGTATTGAAGTGAAAATATTTTGGTGTGATGGAAAAAATTTTTAAAACATTTTAAAATTGATTTTTTTTTATTATTATTTATATATCGTATGCTACATTTATTTGTCCAGGGTGTTACATTGGAAGAGATTGCAATGGCTGAGAAAATGTTAAAATTAACTAGAGAAGCTGAAGAGAAAGAGAACAAAGAGAAAGAGCTTAAAGACAATTCTGATCCGTCTGATTCAGCCAAAGAGAGATTATTATCTAGTGAAAACAATATCAAAGATGCCTCTCAAGATTCTTCCAGATCAGAAGAAGTAACTCTGCGAACTCGGCGGCCCTGGGAAGAACGAACTCAGGTAAAAAAATATATATATTTTTGATTATCATTATCTTTGATTTCGGTCAATCAATCCTTTAAAACTTTTCTTTTTTTTTTTTTCTTTTTTTTTTTTTAATAACTTTTGTAAAACTTTAAGAATTATGTTTATTATCTGTTTTGTTTTTGCTTATGTTTTTTTTTTTTTTTGTTCTTTTTCTTTCTTGAGAGGATGACAGATATTTAGGTAATGCAATTTGTTTTGTCCTCAAATTAATTAGGAATCATTTAGTATTAATTTTGCTGTAATTGTGCCAATAGACTCCTGTTTTGTTTTTGTTTTTTTTTTTGTTTTTTGTTTGTTTGTTGTTGTTTTTTAGTAAAGTTTCATGTGTTTTTGAAATTATATATAATGCAGTTGAGAAAAGTTTGCAAGAAAAAGTGCTTGATATGCAGTACAACAAAGTTGGTATATAACCTAGAAAAAATTTCAAATCATGAATGCTAAAAGTTCATTACTTCAAATTTCAAGTGATGTACACAATCATCAGATGGAAAAGGGACCAATTAATTGTAATTATATTGTGATGTAAAGTCATGTTAAGATGGAAGTACATATTATACTCGTGTAGAAAAAAATATACACAAATATATTTTTATGAATATGCATGAATATATCAATAGGGCTGTCCCAATAGAGGAGATTAAATATGGAATTAGATGGTAAATGACTCAAGAAAAATTTATTAGCATGTCTACACTTTGATATCAATTCACTTTAGTTCAGCATGATCAAGGATGCATAATTTTTCCTCCAGATACAATCTGCAATGATTGTTACCTGCTTTTGTAAGGTTGTGCTTTTTTTTCACAATACCCCATTTTATTTTGGGAGATTTGCCTGTTTCATCTTTTATTAGCCACATGTGTTTTGACAACCCAATAGGTGTAATGTTGAAAATGACATTTATTTTACACCTTAATCTCTTTCCTTGTCAACTTACTTAACCCAGTGATTCTCTATTAATCACATTGAACATTTTGTATAAAGATTCTAATAATAACCATCTGACAACAGATTTATTGATGTCTTCATTCACACATACATAGGGATTACTCTCTCTTCTCAAAAGATTACCAGCCCAGTCACCTGGGGCTGTAAATAAATACACCAACTGCATCTCTGCAGAGAGGTAACCCCCACCACAACCAATGAGTATCTTGGATATCATGCTAAACAATCCGATAGGCTCAACTAATACTTCATTGTAATACTCCTTCATTGCCATTGCTACCAGATCCACCCTGACTTGGAGTAGTTCCACCTGATAGGGTCCTATCTATGGGTCAAATAGAACTGACATTTAAACTGAGTTCAGACAAATGACTTATGCTAAATAGAGTTGTTTGAAATATAACTATTTGATCATTTAACTGTGTAAACAAATGACTGATGTTTTAATTGAATTGTTAGTCATACATAACAATACTGGGGAATCATTTAACTGTGTGCAAAAGAATGAGCTTAAGCTCATTTAAAAATTTTATCAACAAAATTTGTTTACAAATCATATATATATATATAATATATATTTGTATAAAGAGGATTTGACATTAAATAACCTACAACAATTGATATGCCATAAAACCAAACCCATCAGAAGATTACCATCTTTTCATTGATCACTGCACAACTATGTGCTTGCAGGTGACTTTTCAACCCAATTTTAGATCTACATGAACATTCATAGAGATGATACTTGAACTTTCTATTCTTCCAAATTGTTAGCTAAGAAAGATTTTTGTATTTTGGGGTACCTGGTCAAATCACTCGCTTACAAACCAAGTTACAAATTGGATAGGTGTACCTTAGCTGATGTGGTAGTAGCCAGTGGTCCATATCGATTTTCAATGCTTTAAGGTTGCTTTTTAAGATGTCTTCAAACCATTTCTTTGGTTTATATTGTTAAACATATGTACATAGACACATACACTAATAATAACTACATTTGATTAGAGTACATTAACAAAAACATTGATCAACATGAAGATATTAGTTTTGAGATTTCTCAGATAATATACAAAACCATAATTGCATTTTTTGTTGAATAGGGCACTCAAGCAACTTACCGAAGATCCAGAGATCAAGATTTGTCAACCAGCAGCACTCCTAATATATATTCTTTTGATACGCTACGTAAGTTTCTATAATATTTCACTTCAGTCTTTGTATTTTTTGTTTTAATCTGTTTTTCCCCAAGAGTTATTTATCTCAAAAGTATGAATGTTATGAATTAGAAATAATTTCCGTAAATAGTCACAGCTTTATACAAATTATGCAGAATAATGTTTCAATGCCATAAAATCTTTTTAAAAATTTCATCATTATATTTTAGTCAATGCTTTATTTGGGTTTTTTCAAGTGTATTTAATTTAATAGGAAAACGTACTTACCCAAAATAGTTCAAGTCCAAAAAAAGCAATGTATTTGTTTATTAGTTGACACTTGATTTTTAGTCATGTAATCATTAATTTATGGAATTAATTTTTAAAGCCAAGGATTGCTTCTCATTTTTCCCCATTATCTTTGTCAAATTTATCATTCATCTATAGGTCAGTGCCAATTTTTTACCTAAAAATTAAGCCTTTAAGATTCGATTTTTACAAAGGTGCATCTGATTATATATAATGATAAAACCAAGAATCAGAATACTAATTTGAACTCTTGAATATTAATGACTTACTTCAATATTTAAGATAAGATTTACTACAAAATCTTGAAGATCAGCATGAGTTTGAAATATATTTCATCAGGATATTTATTAAAACTAAAATCTGCTAATTTTTTTTTAACTTTAGGGTCCATTAGGTGCTTTTTGTCTCCTCAGTATTGGAAAATTTTTGATTAACATTTAGCACAATAAAAGAATTAGCCAAAATACCAACAAAAAAGAAAAGGGGAGAAAAATTTTATATATATATATATCTCATTTTATATATCATTTTTTTTTGTCTAGTTTTAGTGGATCTGGGTTTTTTTGTTTTTTTTCTCTCAATAGTTATAAAAGGGATATTTTAGTCATCTCATGTTCCAATGTGGGTAGATTTGACTCGGCTTTTTATTACTAACATAGTATAAATTCTAAATATTATAAGGAATTTGTGTATTGAGTTCATTTTGGGCCAATGGAACAAAAATGAATAAATAAAATGGCACTTAATCAAATATGTATTTCTTTTTAGCTTCTCTAAATACATTGTAAACTTTGGGAGCTGTAATTTTAAAGAAATATATTGCTTTAATGATTTTAACTTTAGAAAATACTTAGCATTTATAAAATTTATTGATTAAACTTTCAATATATCTGCTCAAATTCATGGCATTCATTACTTCAGTCAAATTAGTTACATATACCCAGTCTTAGTGAGAATGTTTTGTTTTTTTTGTTTTTTTGTTAATCCACCCTTGTTCAAACATTTCAATACTGGAAATACCTAGTTTATGACAAGTGTGGGGAAATAAAGTGAGTCAAAAGTAATTTAGAATTCTACTATTTACTCATCTAAGCATTCAAATTATAAAATTCCTCCATAAAATTATTATATACACCTCATCTCTTGAATTAATGTTTAATTTCTGGGTTCATGAATATTGACTGGAAAGTTGTGAATACAAGAAGAAATATATGGCAAGGCTGCATTTAATCTGACATTCCCACAATATAAAAGAAAACCAACAAAATTTGGTGATATTGTAAGTTACTGGTGGGCCACTCTAGTGGGAGTGATACTTCAGCCTTAAAACTATGCTTGACCTTAGAGTCATCAACTGATGAAGCCTTTGTTCATAGCACAGCCAATTTGGGGTTTTTTAAATCCACAGAATTCACACATAATGATTGCATATATATAAACTATAGCTTACCTTCTGAGATAAATCCTTGTCAATTTCTATTTTAAAATTTGATGATGACACATAAGAAAAATTAAATATAATCTCAAAACAAAAATTTTTTAAAACTTTAATAGAAGAATTGAAGTTTAAATTTTTGTAAAATAAGTAGCTCACTTTTATCTGTAAATATATTCATCTTTTTTTTGAAAAAAATTTAGTTAACTTTTTAAGTTATATGAAGGTTACTATAAATAATTTTAAAGTTTATAAACAAAAGTCACTTATTAAAAAATATTCAAAATGTGTTATTAAAAATACATTGATCTCAATGACTGTTTAATTCAACTATCATTCATCAATAATTGGTTCATGAAAAAATCCAAACAACTAGCACTGGCTCAAAATAATCAAATAATATCTGTCTTTTAATATCAAGAAGTAACTCATAACTGTTAATTTTTGACTCACTCTAAAAATATATAAAGACTTACTTTAATTGTGCATATTGTCACAATTAATTTTCCTGCTAACTCCGGTATTGAAAGGTTTAAATTGCCTGATCCATTTTTTTTATACAATATGCATGATTTCAGTTGCCAAATTTGAAACTTTTTTTTGTCTTTACTTACAAAACTTTTTAAATTATATTTTCTTTCTAGAAAATTTGAAAGTGAAAAACTTCTTTTTGGACTGTGCTGTTTTTGTAGTGAAAATTTTCAAATGTTAGCTACTAGATATTAACTGATTTTTTTTTTTTTTCTAAGAGAATGTCTTTAGTTCTAAGAATTAACATTCATGAATAATAAACTGTACATATTTCATTTTTATTGATCAGATTTTGAGTTAGATTAGTTTTATTTTCTTAAAGAGCGTAGACTACTATTATATACAATAATTTGCATAACAGATGTATTTTATGCTCGCTCTCTCTCTCTCTCTCTATATATATATATATATATATATATATATATATAGTACTTGTAAACTAGATTATAAAGAAATATTTGTAATGGCTTAAATTTTCATATATATATTCTTAAAATTACATTCAAAGTTGACAAAAAAACTGCTTTAGTCTCAATGAAATTAATTTTTTACAAAGAATATAGAAGACAGAATTTTATAAATTAATTTTAGTCTTTATGAAATTAATACAATGGTGATTTTTTTTTTTTTTAAATGTTATGGGGAATAATTTTGATATAATTTCAGTCTACATGTTCACCATTTATGCCAACACATTCTTAAAATCTCCCACAGGGGATTAAAAAAAAATGTTAATATTTCTATAAGTGTATCTTTATTAGAAACATAAAAGAACTCACATAGAAATGTTAACATTTTTTAAACACCCTGTGTATTTGAATAGGTATATTAAATATCTAATTATTGGATAGTGTTCATTAGTGTTTGTTTGGGGGTTGTTTTTTTTTTTGTTTTTTTTTTATATACAAACATTTTTAAATGTATAGAGGAGCTAAAACCATTTTTACATATTTTATCTCTTCTCCTCTGCCTTATGTTTATATCCATATAAAATGAATAGTTATATTATTGAAACTGTATCCAAATAGGTAAAAATTTTAAAATCAAATTCATCTTGGCATTTATCTTACTCCAAAAGGTGATTGAAAAGTTCTTGGCCTGACTAACCAAGAAACATAATGCTATTTCATTTATGCACTTGGCACATTGTTTCTCAAATTTCTTTTAAACCTAAAAAAAAAAAAAAGAAAATCTAACTTTTCAAGTCATAACCTTCTTGGTGGGGTCGTGAACATTTTCAACACCCATCATACAAAAAGAATGATTTTAAATTGATTTTTTCAGTTGCTCAAATTATCATTGAAGCATCAATATTCATTCATGTTGTTCATTGGTTTCTTCAAATGAACACTCTTGTCATTGCTGTTGTTTTTAATAAAAGGCTTTTTCTACAAGCGTGTATATAGATCCTATACATCTATTAAGTAGATATTCCCATGAAATTTGTTATTTACAGTTTTAAAACCTACAGCACTTGTAAAATTTGAAGAGTGCATATGAAGATCATATGAACTTATGTGTTATATTGATTTAAGTGAGCAATCTAAATGCATGACTGCCCCGTCAGCAGGCCTTAGAATATGCTCACTGTATCCCCTGTAGAAAGGGTAAGATCCCACCAAAAAGGGTGTGTCCTGGGTATGACACCAAAGTGTATCTGATGGTCAGGCTCCAGTTCTGGAGATCTGAAGGGTGTGAAATCACCCCTTCATTGCTATTACTCTCGGGTTCATTCTGACCCAGAGATGAGACCTGTTAGTGTCCCATCTATGTTTCAAATAGTTCTGTTTAAAAATTATATTTATTAGGACTGTGTGCAAAAAAAATCTTTAAGAAACGACTACACAAAAATTGTATATATGAACACAATTCCCTAACGGCTAAGCATAAAAAACCCTAAACAGGTTGGCATAAAAGATCCAATTCAGTGGAATAAATGAAATATCTAGATAACATTCAATTAAAAAAATATATATATATATATATAAAATAATGAGGAATATAAGAGTAACTGTTTGTATCATTGTTTGATAAAGTTTAAAGTATCAAAATAAGATTATCAGATAACTTTAATTTTATTACGTCTCTTTAATGTTCTTTTTATTCATTTTTTAATATTGGTACCAAATATTTGGTAATATTTCAGACTAACAGTAACATCTTTATTGTTAGTATATAGATCTGAATTGCTCTTCCTCAAACAATGACCTAAGTTTTACCTTATTTCATTAATGCTCAAGTTATTCCCTTTTTTTTTTTTTTTTTTACTTAGATAGGATTGAAACCTTACCTTGCTTTTTTGTTTGTGTTTTTGTTGTTTGCTTTTTTGGGGGGAGGGGGTCCCTGCTATTTATTGTTGTTTGTTTTTAACTTTTCTGTTGTTAACAAAGAATACTGACTTGTTTTTATGCTTCAAAACTGTCTCTTCCTCTTTTTCTGGTTTTGTTTTCTGCTCTTCAGAAGAAAGGTTTGTTTTGATGTTCGTGTTGCTGTTTTTTCTTTCTTTCCAGCACATAGTCAACGTAACCAAAGAAACATTCTAAGTGTATCTGACATTAGTAACACAGGGAATTCCAGCTCTGTTGGCTTCAATAGGACATCATCATTGCGGAATCGATTTCAAAATGATGACACCGAAAAAAAGAAAGAAGATGACACCAAGGACCTGAGTAAAGATTCTAAAGGTGCCACTCTGCATTTCATCCTGCGAGATATATTTTCTTATTCTTTATAATAGTATAAAATTATGATGCACCTATAATTTAATACATGAGCTAGAAATACTTGATTAGTTTCATATTACTGACCCTTAGGTTTATGAAAATTATTTAGGCATGCTAAACTGTTATATTGATGAATTGTTTTACAAAACCTAGCCACCCTTTTTCTTAAAAGAAAAATGTCTGTATAACCACTATTGATTGTAGCCTTAAAGAAAAATAACAAATTATTTGGAATGTTGCTTGCAACGGAATTTTTTTTTCTTTATAAAATTGGAATTTTCATTATATTCAAGCATCATTCCATTTTCTTTACATTTGGCCCCAATTTTATGATGTACTTATCTATCTATATACTCATAAAATGTATTATTCAATTTACTTCTGAAATGAATTCTCTACTACTTTGAAAAATATCCAATTTGCAATTGAACACATACTGGTTGACTGAAAAAAAAATTTACAAGGTCTGTTTTGAAAGTATCCAACCATTTTGAATATCTCTCAAACTAGTTGCCCAACCTTGATGTAACTTTGGAACCAATCGGAGGAGATCTTGATGTGAAGGCATGAACACTCTTCCTTGAGGTTACTTTGTTCGCAGTAATTTGTCATTAAGTGAACTTGTGTATTGTGTTGAATATGATCACATACTCAACGACCAAAAGTAGATAAGCAAATATGCATCACGTTTATACACAGACTATTCTGATAATTAAGAATCTTTTCAGAGAATAATTCACTGAATAAAGCTCTGATAAAATTTTATTACCAAAGCTTCAAACTTTGACAAGAATCCATTGAAATCAGTCCATGTTATAAAAAGCTTTTAATGAGAACACCTGAAACTATTTGAATACATAAGAGCTGCAATAAAAAAGAAATTGGCAGTCATTAGTACAAGAATTAAATCTGAAAATTCCATGGTCCTAAAATCTTCCAGCCATTTTAAGATACTTTGGCAGCCCATTCTTCTCATCTTATGTAGGGTCTTTGGTAAAACATAGCATCACTCAGACCTGCTATTTCCCCTACTACTTTCCACATCTGCTCTCTGTTATTTCTGATTTTTTCCAAGTTAAAAGGATAAGGAAAAGATTAAGGAGAACACAAGACACCACCTGAAAGATAAGAGAAATGTGCAGACTATTTTTGAAAAATGGAAGGGATGCTGGTATAAGTGCTTATGGTCCCAAAAAGTGTACTTTGTTGGGGATTAAGATACCATTTCACTGATTAGGCAAGTTTTATTTTTATATTAAATGGCTGGATCATTTCTAAACAGATTTTGTATTTACAATCATTTCAGAAATGTAGTACTGAGAAATTGAAATTCCAAATATCTTATGATATACTTTGTATAAAGGTTGCTTTGTTTTTTTTGGGGGGGGGTTACTTTTAAGAAAACAGACCTATTTTTAATAAAATTTACCAAAGATAAGGAAAAATTATGTATTAAAAATTCAATAATCCATATTAAAAATTGTAAAGATTTAAGTTTATTTAAATTTCAGAATAGATTTGCATTTTCATAATATATTTTAAGCTTAACTTTTAACAGTAAGATTTTAGTGTACTAATATGATAACTGAAATTTATTAAAAATATAGTTTGTTAAAAAAAATCTTTTCCTCACTAATTTTGCAAATGAAATGTTTAAGAACATTTTTCTGATTTTCATAAGTTGTTGAAATATATGCAATATCTTTTTATGTCATAATTACTGAGAGAGAAATGCCAATATTTCAATACACGCACTGTAGAGTCCTTTTAATTCAGATCCACTGTTTCAGCTTTCAAAGAAGACACTCTTTATGAATGCTTCTGGGGGTTGAGGAATATATCCTTATTGAAACTCTAGAATTTGGTAACAATGTAGCATTTTAAAAGATATGTATAAATTTATCAACAAAAAGGTACATTTTTGACTGCTGCCATTCTAATTTAAACTATAATTTAAATGCTGTAAGTGCAATAGTTCTCCTTTCGGTTTTTCATTTATTCTAAATATAATTGTAAAAAGTGTAAAAATTTATCTGAAGTTTTCAAATTTTTTAAAAATAATTTGATTTTTATTATCCACATTTTGAAAAATGCCAGGTTTGTAAAGATGTTAATTTTTTGTTTTAAAAACTCAAATAAATAAAAAAAAGTTTCTTTGAACTCATTGTGAGAATATTTTGTAATTGATCATATAAAACAAAACTTGTCAATCAAAATAAGTTAGTTTCAATAAACAATATACAAATTTCAATCTTTCTGTGAATATAATCAGTAAAAAAAAATTATTCTTGATTATATAGTATTTAAATATAAATTCCAGCCTTGCCATAGTACATAGAACTTTTCATTATTTTTACTCATAACAAAATTAATTAACCCTTTCACATATTGTAGAGTGAGCAGATCATTTTCAGAAAATTTACAAGATAGAGAATATGTTCAAACAAATCAATTAATCGTATATAAAAACAAACAAAACTTGATTTCCTCAACAACTGTGTGTCATTGAATAATAGCATGAAAACAATAAAACACTCACTTTTTTTACACACTCCTACACCACAGTGCAGCCTCTTAGCAATGTTTCTATAAATAACATTGAATTGGTCAACAAGCAGCCAATAGGAAAATGCCTTAAATTGAGCTATCAATAAAACAACAAAAATGTCGCTTTGCCTGTGTATTGTTGGCAATAAAAATGTTGCTCTGCCTGCAAAAGAGTTTAAGTAAAATTTATTTAAAAAAAATAATAATAATAATAATAATAATACAAACTTTCTCACAGAAAATAAGTTCCTTTTATCAACTTTATTGATTTATGATGAATTCTAGAGAAAGCATTAAAATCAGATGATTTCTTTGTACACTATAGTGATATCATGCAAGTTGACTTTTCGATAAAAATTTTCAGTACTTATGCATCTATGTTACCACAATAAAGCCAGACTTTCACGAGCATTTCTGGGGCGATAATAGAAAGAATCAGAATATGCCGAAACGCCTAGCCAATCAAATTTAAGCTAGCAATCAATTTAACAAAGTTATGAGAACAGTATTATTCAAGCAATTTTAAACAACATGAATTTATCACAAGTAAGCGACAAACTACAATCTGTGGAAAAGGTGATACAATTCTGCCAAGAAAAAAAATTATTGGCAAAATTAAAAGTTGCCAGACATGCGAGCATCCTTGCTGTGATGGCAAATCGACTAAAATCCCAAAACGGGACTTGAATTTTCGCACGTGTGAAGACGGGGCAGGTTGGCACTTAATCCCCTATAGAATAAGTCCTCATTCAGAGTTTTTTTCTCTGGCATATAAGAACTGGCATATTACGTGAGGGATTAATTTAGGGCTAGACTGACCGCCGCTGGCAAGGGGTTCCAAATTTTACACTATCCACACACCCACCAGGCCGCTTTCCTTCCTTCCCCTAGACAATGGAAGATATGGACCTCTAGGTTGAGACGTAATAATATTATCTTGTAGTAGTCGGCAACTCCGGTTTCCCGTGTGATATTTTAAGGAATTAATAGGACAATTCTAAGCAAGATAACATAAGGTGAATAGAAGCTGAAAAGGAAATGTGACTCAACAAATTTGTAGCAGAACTGCAAAGAACAATTTCTCGCCAATTTTCTTCAAATTGAGAGAGAGTGGTGGTGGTATATATAATTTGGGTATAAAGGAGAAATAGTCCCAAAGTTACTTATCTTATTTTTCGACGGGGTTCCACTGGAGAATCTTTCTTCTTTCACGGGCTAATAGACTTTATGCTATTTTTTTACACTGGCTTGAAGAACCTGGGGTCCCTCGTGTCCAAGATATGTTTTTGTCTTCTTCACCTGGAGTAAATGGCTATGGGTCTGTCTGCCACGAGCCCCTTCCAATAACTAACTTTCTTATTGTTTATTTCCGCTGAGAGGAAGGAGTCCCCACTTCCGTTTTGGGGTCCCAGCCAATCATTTGGCTTCTCTCTTCTCCCCCCTGGTGTCCGGCGACCTGAGGTTACTAAGTACCAACATCTGTTGATATCCCCTCTGTGACCTACATTCTTTCTTAACGGTCACTTTTTTGACGGGTTGCCACTGTTCATTCCAACGAGAGGATAGTATTAATCTTATTTCTATCGTCTCCGTGGGATATCACGTGACACTTGCCATCTAAAAAAAAAAAAAAAAAAATTAGAAAAGGCTATGCCTGGAGATGTTGAAATACCAAATGCGGACATGGACTGCATTGCTCGAAGGGACGTTTTTCTCCCAGTCCAAACTGGCCATTGCTCAAATATTAAAATTGATATATCTGTGGTCGCACGAGATGGCTACAGTTAAAAATATAAGACGAGAGTGCTGCATCAACTCACATGCGTTTTGTCGGCATATTCCAGTTCTGGGGGAAGTCCTTGTAGTGTCATGGCTAACCTGCTAGACTGCAACATCATAGTAAGCTAGTTCAAACTCCCATCTCACTATTACATTTCCTTTTGAACTAATACTCTTAGCACCAGTATGAAAATTCTCTCTCTCTCTCTCTCCCCCCCAGCTATAGGTTAAATAGTATCACTACTGTCCTGCTACTAGGATGGCTTAGGCATCAAATTACCCTTGAAGGTTGATATGCCATTAAATAAAGAAACCAAAGCAAACCTAGTTCTGAATAACACAACAGATTTGAATACTTATTTAATAAATTCTCATAGAGAATCTGTACAAAGTATTTTTGAAATTTAAGTTATGTTTCTTTCTTCTAAGTCCATACTAATGTAGTCATTTACTAAGTTTGGCACAAAACCATAAATCTGGAGCACCCAGGGAGAATCAGAATAATTAACAGTAAATACATACTAATGTAACAAGTAACTTGACTGACCCTGCATGAAATAGAAATTTAACTATATGCACACAAAAGCATAAAAAAATAAGACCTGAAAACCAATTTCATAGAGAGTTTATATATTATGACACTTTGCTTTGTACAATCTAAATTAGATAATGAGTTGGAAAAAATATTAGAAAATATAACACAGTTTGTCATGGCAATGGCATTAGGAATACCAAACTAAAATTTTTACAATCTGGTCTCTTCAATTTTTACCTAAATGTACAGTTTATCTCCAAGATATTGATAAAACCTAAAGAACATGAAAATATCAAACATCATTGACAGACGAAACAATTAGAACCAGCTATAAATTTCACATATGAAATGGAAAATGAAAATTCTTTACTTTTCTTAGAGAACTTGCTAATTAGAACTGACAATAAGTTTGAATTAAAAGTATACCAAAGATCATCCTAGAAAAATGATCATATACATTTTTACTGACATCACAACAATCCTAGCAAAATTGAATTCAATAGATACATAATTTTGCCCACAAACTCAGTATTAAACGTAACATAAAAACTTAGAATTAATCATTCCAATTGTCACAAACATATCCAAAACAATTAGGATATATATATATATATATATATATATATATATATATATATATATATATAATTGATCAAATAACAAAACTACATTAGAGGCTGGTATTTATATTATTTCTTGTAAGAATTGTAAAAATTTTGTGGACCACAACTTAGAAATAACTTAAAAAAACATTCATATGAACATAGTTATGCTTTAAAAAGGGGAGATAATTTAAATGCACCTGTAACACCGTTTGAAGCAGACCACAATTTCAATTTAAGAAGTTCACATATTTTATAAACAAAATAAAATTTTTTTTAAAATACCAATAACTTATAAAATCCAATAATCCCTGTATATCTAACAACCAACCAACCCAGATTTTATATTGCCTTTTTCGGCAAAATTAATATTAAAGCAAAACAATATTCCCTTTAGTCTGACATAAGTTTAAATGGTTAGAATAAGACAAACTTATTCCCAACATTTACTAATTTTAATATATCATTTAATTATAATTTATTACTTACAATATTTTACTTTACACACAACAGTAATAATTATAAATCTGTTAATTAATTTAAAGATTAAATAAGTAAACACAATTTCAAATGTTTTTTTGTTTCCCCTCTTTTTAAAGTTTTATACAATCAGCATTCCTAATTACATTGCCTTGACAACCCCACTGATAAGTGAAGCCGTCTCCAATATTTTTTTCTGGAAGGAAAAAAAAGTTCTGAATTATTTTCTGATGAAGCTCATACAGAGGAAAAAATAAACAATTGGTTTTCACATTTAATTGATATAATATCGTATATATAAAACTTGAAAAAATCATTTTTTCTAAATAAAACTAATCATATAAATTGATAGAATCTCTTACAACTAGATTTCCTAATTGAGTTACTTCATGTAAAATAGTAGTCTAATCCCTTATACAAATGCAATGATTATTTGCACTATAAAAAATGATAAAGCTATAGTTTTATTTGGACACTTTACAAATTGCTTTAAATTCATAAATATCTGTGTAGGAATGGATTTTGAAGTCATATTTTCTGTAGTCATTTTTCTCATATTTCTTTCGGTTATCTATAAAAGAAAGATGAAAAATATGATCATATTAAAAAGAAATATTTTCTTTTTCCGGTAAAATGTCAACAACATGCTAATATTTCACATCATTATACTCTTTATGTTGTTCTTTAAACAATGAATTGAGACTTTTTAAAAAAAAAAAAAATTTTTTTTTTTTTTTTTGTGGGGTGGGGGTATCTTCATTTTTATTGGATCATTTTCATTCATAATTTATAAGTGAATTGTAAAATTTTATTTGCAAAAATATTTTTCAATTCTTGAGTTTGTTTTTAAAAAAAAAATGAATTACTCATATTTTTTTTTATTTATTTTTTTTTTTTAATTTAGAAAAAGAAAAAGATTCAGACAAAAGAGAATCGTCCGCCTTGAAAGCTCGTAGAGCAAGACGAGAAAGAAGATCAACGGGAGTCATTGATTATCACAAGGTCAGTTTGAAATCTCCCTGCTTTTTTATTTCTTCAATAAACAACTTACTGGCAAATCATGTTTTAATTCTGTTACAGGCAAACTGCAGCCCACACTGCTTTCTGAATGGCCTACTTATATTCACAAGAAAAATAACATTTGTTAAAATTTTGTTCCTCATTTCGCCCTAGCAACCTAACTTAAAACAGTTCAACTAAACTAAATAATGATAATTAAATATGGTGTTTCTTGAATTTTATAACACTTCATTTAAAGTAAGGTTTTCAGCATTTTAAAACATTGGCCGCTTTTCACAGGTTTTATTTTAGAAGCAAGATTTTTTTTTTTTTTTTATTATAAGATGAATAAGTTAGAAACCAATCTTACTGCTTTTATGTACATTTTTTATCCTGTATTTTTGTTTCAACATTAGCTTTCAATTTAAAAGTGACAAATGATATTATTTGATTGACAGGTTGTTAAATATGCACCTGTAATTTAAAGAAAATAAAATTTTGATGCACAGATTACAGAATTTTTTTTCTTTTCTAATACATAGATCATATTCATATTGAATACATTGATTTTTCAAGTATTCATTTTTTTTTTCTTTTAATTATTCTGTAATGTATCACAACTGCAGCCTGTGTTAATCATATTGATATCAGTGATGATAATGATATACCAAGACATCAACTTTTCCCTATTTCTAAGGCAGATGCTTATATGTATGGTCTTATAGTAAAAAATGGTTAAGATATCTTCAACATAAAAATTACCTTGAATTATTTTTAGTAGTATGGTTTGCCTGATGATGAGCCATGTCTCATGCAACTTGTGCCTGGTTTAGATGATTCATTAGATTTTGTTTTTTAATGGATGTGCTGGTGACATAATGGTTATTGGAAAATGAAATCTGTAAGCTGATATCAAATCCCAGCCAAATATGTTTATATTCACTTTGTACCAATGCACTTAGGGAACACATTAATCCATCTCTTCTCCTCTTCAGTTACAGATAAAATAATAGTGCAACCAGTATAGGAGAAAGATAACTCCAAATTCAAACCCCTACCAACTTCTTATAGGCTAGTGTGGCAGGGTAAGGTTCATTACTCCCTATATTTTACAAACCTTGGGAAGGCCTGGATCCTGTAATGAACTTAAGAAAAAGACTTGGGGGGCAGAGGTCATATAACTGAAGATTTTATAGATTTCAAATAGTTTTTCTTATAATAGCTCATGCATGATGCTTCTTCATGCTTGCATCAAATAGTCTTCTGACCATTTACAAAATTACAATTCTAAAAATAATTTCCAAAAGAGAAAATTTATCTAAAATGTATTTTCTTAAATTTATTGGCTTGTTTCCCTTTTTTTTCTTTTTTTTTTAATTTCAATTTATTTTCATATTACTCTAGTCAATACCTTTTGAATTTTCTCACTTGATCCTGAATGTCTCCCAAATTGTTTGTTGTGCAAACACTGGTTGCTGCCTAGAGCTCCTTCCAGGAGTGATGGCCAATAGAGACAAATGGCAAGAGTGTCAAGAGAATCTGTACTATCAGCATGACTTATATATATATATATATATATATATATATATATATATATATATATATATATATATATATATATATATAAATAATAAATTGACAAACAGTAGTCCAAAAGTGATGAATTTATTATGCAGGAAAGTCTATGCTATAACATTTCGGCATTAATATACCATCATCGAGACTTTAAAAGGTGACATCTAGTGGTGAAAGAATAGTGATGGATGTTTAATTAAATACAGGAAATAATGGAGGAAATATGTAAAAGAACATACAACCTTTCAAACATTGCATGTTCTTTCTCTGTTTACATACTCTGCTAATACAAGAATAAGGAGATTATCATTCTGTAAGAAAATTTTCTATAAAAGAAGTAAAATGTATATTGAAACCCTCAAGAATAGTGGTTTTAAAGAAGAGTTTACTTATCTAGAGCCAAAAATGATTAAACCTAATAATAATAATAATAATAATAATAATAATAAGTGTGTAGTATATAATGTTTAAATTTTTGACATGTATTATTGTGACTGTAAATTTTACCTCTGTTAAATTTGAAGTATAATGAAACCAGATCTTCTTTTACATGCCATAATAATTAGTTACTTATTGTTTCTTGAAGTTTTTGGCTTGCTTTTATTACGTAGAAGAAATAAGTTTTGTTTTGTTTGGGGTTTTTAAGTCTGGTTGTATATATAAAAAAAAAAAAAAATTTAATCAATTTCTTGTTTGATCTAAAGAAGTCCTATTAATTTTTTTTAGAGCATTGATTTATATCAATACTTTTAACAGTATAGAAAAAAAAATTATTATCTTATCAATCAAATGATAGTTGTTGTTGTTTTGTTTTGTTTTTTGTTTGTGAAAAGAAAATTATTTGCTCTGAATATTTACATTGAGCTCATGACCAGGATTATTTAAATTTAATATTGTCTTTTAGAATTTTTTATTGGTCTTGACTGGAATTATACCCTACTCTGGTTTGTGTGTGTGAAAATATATATATATATATATATATATACACACATAATACATTTTTTAAAAAAAAAGAACAAATTTAATCATTTCTTTTTTTTAATATAGAATTTTACAACTGCTTTCAGTCCTCGCTGATTCCAGGTGAATCGAGGACAAACGATTAAGAAAGGACAAGGTGCAGGGACTCTGTAATATAGAGGAAGGTGGGGAAAAAATGCAAGTTGTTTAGAAAAGGGATAGGTAAATCAGATAGTAATCAAGTTCAAAGCCAATAAACATTCCCTCTGTTTACAGAGGGATGGTTTATGGGTGAGAATATGAATGGTCTCAATAACCTTCAAATGAAAGTTGGAGTGGGACTTGCTTAGGATAGTAAACAAGTCAGCAAAGTAGCACTTATGTACACAAGCAGATCTGGCTAGTAAATCTATCGCTAACATCACTAAGCCAAGGTAACCTGAGATATACAGGGCACCTCTGGACTTAATTGGGTTTAATTTTACTAAAGTCAGAAATTTTTTCCCTGATGACAGATCGAACAATATCTTCAGTGAATCCATTGTTACAAAGTGTCCCAGTAATAAACTCTACTTAATCATCCAACTTAGACTCCTAGCATATCATTAATGCCCGGTGTGTTTGGGCCTTAATTAAATTGATCTTCCGCTTTTTTGGACAAAATGAATGTATAAGCCAGTAAAAGTAGGCTTACGATACACAGTCATTAGGAATGCAGAAGTCTCTTTACACACCAATACATCAAGAAACATCTACAAATACTGCCTCTGGAATATCAGGTTGGGTCAAATAACTACGGTATAATATATCTGCACATATATCGATTGTTTCCAAGATGGGAACGCAAGTGAAGAGTCTATAGATATCAAAAGAACACATTAATTTGTTCAGTAGAGAACACTTTTGAATGAAACCAGCAAATTTGAAAGAATCTTTTATACAATATGTACTATAATGCATAAGCACTGGTTGCAATATCCTGTCAAGCCACTTGGCGACTTTAAGCTGTGAAGAGCCCACCATTGATAGTATAGGTCTAAGTGGTACCCCATCCTTATGGGTTTTAGGTAACCCATAAAGACGAGATCATATAGATCCAGTGGGTCTAATCAGGTCAGAAATGGTCGAAAAGAGAACACCTCTCCTGACAAGTTCGCTGGGTTGACATCTTCGTTGATGTAAATGTCATCGAGGTACACCGACATCGCCTTTTCAACTGTCTCCTCTTGGGACAATGCAGCACTAACAGTGGTCTTCATGATTTGTAGCACGACATTCAAGCCGAAACTCAGTCTGGTCAGACAATACCTTTTGCCACAAAACACCACCCTCTGAAACGGCCATAAAGTTTCATCGACCCACACCTGCAGATAGGCTTTCCTCAGATCCAGCAATGACACATTTGATCCTTTCTGGCGCCACTCCCGCAACTTACTTGTACATGCAATGGCATCAGCCATGTAAACCTCAATATATTGGTTGAGCTCACAGTAGTCCATGACTGATCACACCTTCAACTTGCTCTGTTGTAGAATTGCCATTAAAGGGATCAGACCTCTGGGAGGTCCACATTTTTGGTCAAGATACGGTATCAACCAACCATCTTTGATCCAATCATCAAGCACCTGTGCAACCCTAACATTCACAGGAATGGGGTCCTGTGACTGTTCCATAGCTTGGTTGGCACCTCATCGTCCGTCCATTTCCATGAGGCAGTCCAGATCCTCTACCATCGATTGAATTCTACTCTGAAGTTAGGCCGATCAACGCGAAGTGCGGCACATACCAGGGCCTCCAGGAATTGTACAGTTCCAGCTCGTGTGATGAGGACACCGCCCAGTGCCTTGATAGTGTCAAATATGAGCAGTAAATTGAAGCCAAGTATGTTTTCCACATCACCAACACACTGACTTTAGCAGATTCACCAGAGTCAATACAAATCCTTATGCCTGTGTCTCACCATTTATGGTTGTTATTTTCACGCTTTTCTTGCTCCTGGTGTGGTACAGCCTTGTGCTCACTATGGTATGAGAACAGCCTGAATCAAGAAGCACCGAGCTAGGCATTTGATCAACGTGTACTCGGATAATTGGTTCCACCTTGTTCACGTCTTATCCTGGGAGCAGAGTAGTGCTGACATCTTGTCTCCGAGCTTATTTCCCAGGCAGTTTGAGGCTATGTGTTCAATCTTGCCACATTGGAAGCAGCATGCGCGCCCACATCTTTTGTCTGTGCAATCCTTAGCGATGTGACCAATCCGTCCACAAGGGAAGAAATTCACTCTGGCTTGTGGGGATTTGTATGGCCACTCTGGGCCGTCTGCGTGGCCATTACAACCAGCTCCTCCAGATCTGCTTCATCCCTATCGATGGCCTGTGCTTGTTTCGGTATTTTGGATGCTTGTGGATGCCCCAATAGTTGTTTCAACTGAGCCAGGAGTCCAGCCATGAACACTTATACAAAAGTCCGTTCAGGTAATTCTCCAAACAGAACAGCCAACTTTTTTTAGTGCCGCAACAAAAACATCCACTGTCTTGCCTGCCATTAATGTCCAGGTAGTAAAGCGTTTGTACACTGTGCAAGAGTCTATCGCAAAGGCTTTGTACAATGCAGCCTTGGTCAGCACATCGACCTTTTTCACTGTTGGTAAATGTCCAGAACACCTCCCATTATTCGCAAAAAAACATCAATAGCGATAAGAAAAATGAAAATGGCCACTGGATGATTCACTGAGGTTTAAATTCTACTAGGCTGCACATTAAACGCTGAAATAGCTTAAAGTAAAAAAAATTCTTTGCGGGGGTGGGGTGTCAACAATCAAGTCCAATGCTTACTGGCAGAGTAATCTTTCTTCTCTCTTCTTCCTTCTCCCACTTCTCTTTTCTTTCTTGGCTTTGTCTGTCCGTCTGTCTCATTACTTGGACATACTGCCTCCTCCCTGATCTGCAGAAGTTTTTCCCATTTATTCAGGCCAAAGCCTACCCATCCAGGCACTTAGCGCCATAATGCCAGAACCAATCAAAAGAGGGGGTGGAAAAGAATAGACACTCTCTTCCTCTCCCGTAAATCAGCTGTTTCTGGTTCAATTCTGAGTCTCTCTCTGACAGACGACACACAGCGCGACCCTTATCCTTTTTCATCCGTAGGTTAGCATGATGGCTGCTACAAAATGAGTTGTCAACCCAGAGAGAAATGAACTCTGCCAAGCTATTTCTGTTCAATACATGCTACATAAGTAGTACCTCTACAACCAAACCAGCTTATAAGACCAGTGAATATTCAGAAAGTCAATAACATGTATAAGGCCTATCACTCTGATTTTATAAATTTTCGTTTATTTATTACCTATCTGAATGTAGTCAGTGTATCATCAGTGTGTTAAATGTTTAAATCAAGGTACAAAATAAGATTTGAAGACTTAAATCTTTTTGCTTTCTTTCTCCTCTTCAATTATATGTTGACATAGACAGATTTTAATAATGAATGCATTTTCATTTTGACAGAAACCATTTAATTTTGTGAAGTATTTAGTTTATTTTTTGTTTGATTTTAAACTTCTTGCATTACTAACCATGATCATGCATAGCATTTATGCTTATTATTTTAACTTTAGAGTGAAGAAGACTCTAAAACAAGCAAAGAAGAAAATGAAGTTGATGACAATAGGGTGAGTTTACATTTTTTTATATCATTTGTAGTTTAGCCCTGTATGATTTGCTTTTTTTTTTTTTTTTTTTTTTTTTTTTTTTTTTTTCTCTCTCTCTCTCTCTCCATACCTCTGTAAAAATTGGTTCTCTCAGCATTCATGGTCTGTGTGTGTACCTTGTTTCACCTCTGATTTAAATGAAGTGCATTTTTACAACTAATTGAGAATGGGTTTGAATATTGTAAGATCTTATCAGTTGTTTCTAAATATTGTTCTTTCTGCAAATATTTAAAATTTTCACTACTTAATATTATTCTGAGTGCTTAGTGTTACATATAGCTAAAGACCACACACCATCAGGGCCTCATTTTTTTCTTAATATTTCTATTTCATCATTAGTATTTGTTTTTGTTGTTTGTTTTTTACACCAATTCTTCAAAAAATTTATATATGTATCCTGGAATCAGCACCTTGTAAAACAACAATTGTAGAGCCACTTACCTCCCATCAAACAAACCATCCAAGTAAGACAAACAAGACATGCTGGGCAACGTTGGAGAAGTAAAGACAAACTTATAAGCAACATTCTCCTATAAGAGTCAAGGGAATTCATGTTGTTAGCACACCTTGGTGATATATTGTTTTTTCTTCATCATTAATATTAACAAATTTTAGAGAAGGGCCTCAAATTTCCTATAACTTAGGGCCTCAACAGGTAAAAATCTGACTCTGATTATTCTCATTCCAATTTGCATCAGTGTATTCCAGTCAAATGTAACACTCTGCCTGAAGTTATTAAGCAAATCACAAACTTCAATCATTCAAATTTGGTTTGAAAAAAATTGTCAAATTTTAAACAATCAACCTAGATGTTGAAACAAAGCTGGAGTTAAAATTTTAGATACTATCAATAAGTTTTATTAAAATTATTTGATGTATTAAAAAAAAAACTGCTATCTGAAGTCATTAGGCAAAACCAAATCACATTTTATTTCAACAAAAGTAAGTAAAGTTGGCGACCTTATTTGAGGATGACCTGAAGGCTCCCTTTTCAATAGCTACCACACCAAGGTGTAGGGAGAGTGCTACTCCATTCCCTGGATTGCTCCATTTTACCCTTGATCCTTACCTTATAATGCTGCAAGGCAGCATCAAGTGCCATTTTTTGAGTCTTTGGTATGACTCAACACGGGATTGAACCCTGGTCTCCTGAACCATTGGCAAACACTCTACTCAATAAAAGCTAATAAAATCATCAAAAATAGATCAACCCTAATAGAACAAATAACAAACACATATGTCTTTGAATCCTTTACATTTTGATATAGTGACCCTTCTTTTCAATAACAGCCAATTATCCATTGATTCTAAAAAAAAAAAAAATTTGCTTCAGTAGATTCAATTTCTGCCATGAAGTTTTAATTGCTTGAAAACTACTTTAGAAAAGTCAATTTTTATGTATTTTTGGTCCCATTTTGATGCTTTAAAATATTTGCTTTAGAGAGAGAAGGTTGCCTAAGAGTTTCTTTTTACAGATCCCGAGTCACAAAGTATTCTACACCTTTTGTCTTTCTTGACTCTCTCAATTCCAGCCTTTTCAAAGAACAGACTCCTGGTTGTTTGGCTATAACTCCCTTTAGTTTATATTCATCTTAAGGAAGCAAGTTCTTAAAACATTTTCCTTTCCTTAAAGTTTTCAACTTAGTTATATTTTCAACAGCCTTCTTTATTGTTCAATGATCTCTGCAAAGCTTCTTTGATATCTCCAAAGTGGACATTTCTTCATTCAATAACTTTATTTTTTTGTTTTCAGTAATTATTAGATCCTTCCCTTTACCCATATTTCAACTTAGATTATAGACAAAAAAGAAAAAGTGGTTTTTATTAGATTTAAGGTTATAAGCTAATATTTGTTTAATCTGGTTATTAACTTCAGTCAGTCCATTTTTGTAAATTTCAAATATCTTGAAAAATAACCATGAAAAATGACAGAAAATTTAGTTGAATATTTTACTAAGGGTAAGAATGAATAAGTTTAGATTTGACAAATATTGGTTCAGAACTTTTGGAGTTATTGAGGTTTATTTGGTTCACATAATAACTTCAGAAGTTCTCCAATTATGAAAGCACTTCCTTTTTAATTAACTGTGGCAAAATATTTACTAGATTTAGATATTTTAGGATTGTTTGATGCTCAGGGTTAAAAATTATTTTTAAATAGATGTTTTACATTCATTACTATGTGTTATTTTTGCCTTTTGGATTAAATCAGTTAATAAATATTGAAATACTAGCAGAGGTACCCAGCATTGGATAGGGGGAGAAAAACATAAAAGAAATACAATTCTTATGCATATTTTAGCGAGATTCTATGAAGACATATGAATCTGCCAAACATGCACAGTAGAAAGTTTGAAGAAAAAGAAAAAAGATTTATTACATTCTTAGGTCTCCTTGTACAGAATCTTTCTTCTTCCATCTTAGCTATCAGATCTGACCTTATCTGCACCACCATTCATGAGTTCAAAAAATATTTTTGTATTTCATATCAAAGTTTCTATCTCGCTCTGTTTAACCAATAATTGTATTTTTGCAGTCTTATGACTTCCAGTGACCATGAATGATTTTCAAGGTCAACCTCTAAGAGTTTTTTGCTGGGACTTCAGATTAACTTAAAATGCATGCAAAAAATTAAGTTCTTGGGCTTTTGACTATGAATCTCACATACCCACAAATTTCAATATAATACTATAGATAATACAAAACTGAGTTATAAGGAACTATCATGATAATTTCATAAGATGGCTTTCAAAGTTCATATATATTAGTAGTTTCATTTTTTTTTTTTTTATACTGAGCTCTAATAATAATCAGTCTCCTAAAGCCAAAACGTTTTTTCAATTAATCAGTTCTGTGGCAATTAATTGTTATATCTATATTCATTGGTCCAGTGGGTAGAGTGTTCGCCAATGATCCAGGAGACCTGGGTTCAATCCCAGGTCACGTCATACCAAAGACTTTAAAAATGGTACTTGATACCTCCTTGCTTAACACTCAGCAATATAAGGTACATATTGAGGGTAAAGTGGAACAATCCAGGGAAAGGAGTAGCGCCCTCCCCTACACCTAGGTGTACTAGCTATTGAAAAGGGAGCCTTCTGGTCGTCCTCAACTACAGTCACCAACTACTAGATATGAAAATGAAAATTTAATCATTTTGGCCAACTACTAGATATTACCGGGACATTGGCCCAGCGGTTAGAGTGTTCGCCAATGGCCCGGGAGACCTGGGTTCAATCCCAGGTCGAGTCATACCAAAGACTTTAAAAATGGTACTTGATACCACCTTGCTTAACACTCAGCATTATAAGGCACGGTTCAAGGGTAAAGTGGAGCAATCCTGGGAATGGAGTAGCGCCCTCCCCTACACCTTGGTGTAGTAGCTATCGAAAAGGGAGCCTTCGGGTCACCCTCGACTAACTAACTTACTAGATATGAAAATAAAATTTTAATCATTTTGGCTGCAAAATGCAGTTAGTCTTCTACATTCTGTCAATTAAACTTGGTATGATTTCTTTGTTTAATAGCATATCAACCTTGATGTGTTACTTAATGCCAAAGCCATTCTTGTAGAAGAAAAGTAATGGTACTATTTAAACCATAGCTTTGGCAGGAGATAAGAGGATTACTCAAAAATGGATATCATAGCACAAGTGGAGTTCAAACTCACTGACTACAGTGTTGCTGTCCAGCACATAAGTCACAACACCATGGGAATTTCAATCTCTCTCTCTCTCTCTCTCTCTCTCTCTCTCCCTCTTCATTAAACTTAAAAATAAATCTAATAATCTATATAATCTCTTGATAGATATCCACTAAGCTTAACTTAGTACAGCATTAGACCAAAGGAAAAAATTGTGTTGTACCAATCTTCAAAACTGAAAAGGTCTGGCTTGAAAATCAACATTTGAAATTCTCTTATCCAGTCTCTCTTACTGACCACGGGTGTTGCCAGAAAATGTGTAACTATTTAATCAACTAAGCAGACTTGCCCCTCTCATGCACACATACACACCTAGTCATTTGCGTTGAAAATTGGAGTTGTTAGGACCAAAAGTTTTGAGAATTTTATGCTGTCATCTCCATTGTATACAATTTGAAAATTACTTCTGATAAGATATTTAATATGAAAAGGGTACTAAAACATTCTTGGGCCAAACAAGGATTTAATTTCCCAATTCTGTTTGAAGGTTAAAGAAACTTGGTAACTGATGTGCCTAGGTGTTGAACTGTAAAATGTGAAATAGAATGTTTCATGGTTCGGATCATTCCATTCTTTTCAACAACCCCCCTTACCAGCATTTGAAAAACGTTTATTCTTAATAAATGTTTATTATTTAGACACCTTGACATCCAGTAAAAGGCTAATAAATTGAGTTTTTCACTCATAATACTGTTAATACTAATATTAATAACATGAGTTTGTCTCTCCCCTGGTTTTCTGGGGGCCCTGCCTGGCATTCACACCAGGTAGGTGTTATTAAGCTGAATCACCTTTTCCCTAGGCAATACCTACTTTGCAGGGCTGAGTTCATAGCTTGATCCCTGAGGAACCCCAATAATGGGAATGCTGACAGGACAAGCATTTTTTGAAATAGCTACCCAAGTCTGGATTTGTGCATGACTCCCTACTGTAAAATGACCTTGTGTCATATCATGGATGGGCAGAAAGTCAGTTAAATACCATAATGTTGATACTAAAATATTCCCCTTTTATTTATTTTTACCTATTATAGTAATAGTGTAAGTATAAATTATTAGTGAATTAATTTGCCATCATTAATATTGACAACTGTCAATTGGATTTAACTTTGATGAATGATAAGTTAAAATATAAATTAACTTCTTTTTTTCTCTCTATTGATCATCTGTTACTTGTTTAAAAAATTATCAAAGTATATATACAAGAAGAAATTATCAAGGCATATATACAAGCAAAAAGAGATAATGTCACTAAGTTATTTTTATCTTTGACTATATAAGATCACACTGCAAATTTTAAACCATGAAAATAGTCTTTGTTTAACTAGATTATCTGCTCATTGACTTATTTTGTCTGATTTATTTTTAATAATATATTTACAGATTAAAAATGGATTATTAATAAGCTTAATAGAGAGGGAAAGATATTCTATTTGATTAAATTGAGAATATTGTGCAAAATCCTGTTTGCTCAATATTTGCATGTGTGTATAAGTTTTAAAAAAAAAACATTCTCTCCTATTTCAAAACTTGAAATATGCAAATTTTAAAAATTACCAAACAATCAAGAATGTTAAAATTCAATGGGAAGTACAAAGAGAGAATGGTATCTAAATCTGAAAATATTTTTATGCATTTTATTTAACTTATCTTCACTTGAAGTTTATAAAATTTTCAATTTGTAATTCTTCCAATATCAGGTGTTGTGGCCTAAGATTTGTAAATAACAACATAATGGTGTTTTAGAAATTATTTGGACTTTATATTTCGCCCTTTTATTGGAAAGTTTTTGAATTTCATGTGGTTGTGGTATTAAACTTGGTTGATGTAAATGAATTTTAATAGTAGTTTATTTCTGAAGTTTTTAAAACTATTCAATAGCCTAGATCAGCATAAATTGTCAACAAAAAAATGTGTGTGCACGCACACACACACACACACACACACATATATATATATATATATATATATATATATATATATATATATATAATCCAACACCAAGTCAGCTGATGGTGGGACCGATTCTATTTTCAGATTTTCTATCTACAATATCCATGTAATTCCAAATCCAAAAGAGATTTCAATGTAAAATAATAATAAAATAAATTACAGAGCAAATAATTCCATATAAAAGAAAAACCTCTAAAAATTACTCATATTATTTGTAATAATATTTGTTTCAGCAGACCTTTTATTTTAAACAATCTGCTTCTTCAGACAAAGAAATAATGAGAAATTTCTAATGAAGATTTAGAAAACCCACAAAATTCAGGTCACCATATCTCCCTAACCCAAATTTCATTTGCTTTGGATAATGTCTTAGCAGTAACTAGTATATATATATATATATATATATATATATATATATATATATATATATATATATTTTATGTGACCAATTATATTGAATAGTATTAAAATGACAATTTTCTTTGGTTTTTTGATAAAATAGTATTTGTATACAATATAGTATTTTATAATATAATTTTATATTTGTTAAGAGGTTATTAATCCCCATGTATAATTTTCTCTCCCTAAATCGATTTATTCCTTTCATTCTATTTTTTTTTTCATTGGGTTTAAGAGTTTGTTTGCCATTACATAAAATAAGTGGAAAGGAAAGAGAGTTCAAAAGTTGATACAGCTTGATACAGGAATTGAATGTCATTTGTTAATCAGGTAGGAAAAACAAATGGTCTGATCCTCACTTAATAAAAAATAAAAAAGCAAATGAAATTTGGGTTAGGGAGATAAGGTGACCTGATTTTTGTGGGTTTTTCTAAATCTTCATCTGAAATTTCTCATTATTTCTTTGTCTGATGATGCAGATTGTTTAAAATGTAAAGTCTGCTGAGATAAATAAATGTTACAAAAAATGAGTAATTCTTAAAGGTTTTTCTTTTATATCGAATATATATATATATATATATACACACATACTTGATAATTCAGAATATGATGATGATCCTATTAGTTTTCAAATCAATTTTATCAAAACTAATATCATTCATTTCAGCCCATAATGTTTTGTTGGATTCTTGGGTATTTTTTCCTAATAAATTTCAGATAGAGTAACCAAATGAGGTAAATTTTAAGGGTTTCTGAAAATTGTGTCCAAGTTGTTCAGAATTGCCTTAACTTTATTGTTATCTGTTGTTATTATTTCACTCCTTATGAATTTTCACACCAGTTTTAACTGATAGTTTTTCACTGGAGTCTGATTGACTGCAAATCTTCTCGGGTCTCCAAGACTCTAAGTATTTGAGCCAATCTTAACAATGCTGTGGTCTCTATTTTTTCTCTGGTTTTCAATTCTTCCAGTTTTGTTTAGTTTTTTTAACCTCAAATCCTTTGGAGACTATTTCAAGTGCACCAACTACAATTAGTATCACCATCACCTTTATGCTTTCTTTTATTTTCCCTCTGTGGTCTGCTGGAACAGCAAGATCCTCTTATGACAATTTTTTTCTGCAAGGATGAGTTCTTGTTAATTAACATTAGGTTTGATCTTTTGACTGGATTCTTGTGATCCATTTGTATCTCAAAGTCCCAGAAAATTTCATTCCTTTTTTTCCTTGCAAGTTTTTTTTATACCAGCATTAGCTAGTGGGCTTTTACTGGAGTCTGAGTGAAAGCAAGTCTCTTTAGGTTTACAGGACTCTTCTCAGTATTCTGGCTGATCCCAAAAATACTATAGTCTGAATGGTGTAGATTCTTCCTCTAATTTCCAACCTTTCCAATCCCCTTTCTAATATTTTGGGGACCATTCAAAGCACACCAACTACAATTGGTATCACGGTCACGTGCTTGCTTCACATTTTTTTTTTGATGAGCACTAAGTTTGGTGATCCTATTGTATCTCAAAATCCCAGAGAATTTTATGCGTCTCATTTACTCGGATGGATTCTGGTTTATGCATATACCATTTGGTAATGTGACCAAAATCTAATCTCTCACACAATTCCCAGCAGATCATCTTTCCCACATCTTCTCTCAGATATGGTTAGAATAATAGGAGGTGCCCGTGGTGTAATGATTATCGTCATAGGAAATGGACACGGCAACACGAGTTCAATTCCTGGACAAGACTGATTGCATTTCACATAGCACTAATACCCTTGGGAAAGGTATGAATCCAATTATTCTCCCTTCAGCTATGGGTAAATAGTAGGGCAGACTAGGTTCTTCAGCCTTGGTGAGGCAACTAGTCTAGGAGAAGGAAAAACTCTGAATTCAAATCTATTAAACTCCTCTTAAAAATTGACCTTGTGTCATATCCTGCCCGAGAGGAGGGGTTGGTAAATATGGTTAGAATAATAGGGCAAATTGTTCTCTTTAACCTTGGCAGGACAACCAGCCTAGGAGAAGGGTAAACCTTCTACCAACACATCATAGGGCCAGCATAGCATGCTAATGCCCATTACTCCCTATGTCTTACAGACATAGGTCCAAATTCTGCAGTGGATTAAGAATAAGATTCGTGGAATAATATTCAACCAATAAGAAACTAAAGATTTTCAGATCTGATGAAAATTATTAATGGGTTTGTATTTAATTAGTTATGATGTTTTGTTTTATCTTGGTTGTATCTATTTTATTTACTTATTAAATTATATAAATGCTCCAGAGTTTTTTTTTCTCTCTAATTCCCTGACATTTTAATAAGAAAAAAATTTTTAAAGTATAAAAATGAGTACTCTTGCTTGTTTCTATTAGAATATATTAGGGGAAACAGTTTGAATTTTAGCCATATTGATAGTGAAAAATGATAAATTAACAATCTCAAAGACTTCACTGTTTTCCTCTCTTTCTCACCAATAGCTTAAATTATATTAAGAAAATATGTATTCTTACTCTTACTCTCTAGAAAAGCCTTTTTTTTCTCTCTTTCTCTCTCTAAAGTAACAAAGGTAGTTTTTTTGTTTTTGACTTTTATCTATCTAGTTGCTTAATCACCTTCAACACTTAAACAGGTCAGTATGAAAACAAAACAACCTCTTTTGGTTGCCTGGTAGTTTTAAGTGCTGTCTGAATCATCCATTTGCTGTTGGCAAAAGCAGCCAACTGGGTGTGTTCATATATATCATTTATACCTGTAATTTCTTCAAACAGGTACAAAATTTTTGCATTTTTTTTTTTTTTTTTTTTTTTTTTTCAATTTTATTTCTTAACTGACAATCTAAAAATGTGTTCAAGTTGTTTGTAGAGGCAGCTGGAAAAAGAGAGAGAGAGAAAAGAGGCAGTTTTCTATTTGTTGCTCTGTACCTCCTTTTTTAATGATTAATTAGAAACACATCAGATGGCCAGCAGTCTTCTAAGTCTTGCTAAAAATAGACCACATGGCTAGTAAGTAAATAAGTAAATAAATGTTTTAAAAAATAATGGCAAATCTTGGAATCTTCTTCCTGTCTTTGCTGCTTCTACTACCACAAGAAGCCAGACAAGTTTATTATCACATTTGACCAATAAACTTGTTGATTTTCACTTCATCTCTTTCTTTAAATACTTTGCAAATGCAAAATGTTTAGACTATCCCCAATATCAAGATTTCTTTTCTTTTGGATGTAAAGCTCTTAATCAAATAAATTATTATAAAGATTATTGTACACTCTCTAAAATAGAGTAATATTCTAAAATATCAAAAATTCACAAATTGCCTTAATTTTTTTAAAGTTTTGTGCATCTGCATATTCTCCATTTATCTATAAGATTACTAGAATTTTGTATGTATTTATTTACTTAACTTCTCCTCACAAGCAGAATGCAACATAAGGTTGATTTTTTTTAAGAAGTTAAAATTCAGAATTTACCTTTTACTTGATCTGTATTTATCATAAACACATTTAGTACTTAAAGAATCCTAAAATAAAAACTTGGAATAGAACTACTATTGCAGTGATATAGATTCATCCAAATATGCTATGATAATTATGTTTAATGAATGCACAGTGCTACTAATTCCAAAAATTTGTGCACCTGATATCCATGTAAAACTTGCATTGGAAAAATATATATAATGTGTGTATGTATGTATATCTAGATAGCTCTCCCCGGAGTTTCGCTGCTTTAGTCAGCAAAGTAGAAATGGGTTGTTCCTCTGTATAATTGCTATTACAGAACAAGCAGCAGCAGCAAGTCGAAGTGCGGCTGATGACGGTGCTAGATATTGGTGAGGGTGAGGAAGGAAAAGTTATGTAGTTGAATAGTTTAAAGAACTTTGTATAATACATATGTCTATGTGTGTGGTGTATTTTTTTTGGCTTACTTCACCCCACACTATCTTTCACTGAGTTCTTCACCCTTCACTTCTACTTGCAAGTACTATTAGTTGCTGTAACTTGTATGTATATGTGTACACAAACATACACTCTTGACAAATCTACCTGTAACTGTGTCTACTGTGGTTAGAGACAATGTCTTATGGACCTTACCGATATACCTCAGGATTGTCTTCCTCATTGGCAAGTGGAATAGGTAGTTCCAGTTCTGCTAGTTTCTCCAGTCTTTATGGGAGCAGCTATCCTTTCAGCTCTAGTCTGGCTTCTGGATACTCTTCCAAATCGAGCTCTACAAGCAGCCTTTCCAGTTTGGGGGGATCCACAGCTGGCAGCTATTCTGGATCTCTTGGATCTCTGGTATGTTTTAACTAGTTTATATTGAAGAACAAGTTATGGTTGGACAGCTGCTTTTAATCTGTTAATAAAGATCCTTTTTTTCTCTATCAAATCCTTTTAATTAAAAGCACTCTTCTAACTGTAGAACTTATTAAAAAAATGTTTATTTTTGTTTTTTTTTTAGTTTAAGAATTGAAATGAATATATTATTCTAAATATTTGGTAATTCATTTTTAGTTTATAGATGAAAATTTTTTTATTTGATTTACTTGAAATCATACAGCTGTATATGACAATCTGCATCTCCAAACGACTATTGCTAATGTAAACAATGTCCCCATAGGCCTTTTCTCTGAGATTCTATCAAAATACATTATTTGAGTATTATCAAAATTTCAGGATTGTTAAGAAAAACTTAAGATTTTATCCTCAGTTCATAAAGCAAAACTCAAAAATGTACTGCACATTAATAAATGGCTCTCTAATCTATGATTTTAAAATTGTGTGTGTTTGTTTCTTTTAAATTCATATTTCATTATTATTTCACTCCTTACAAGTTTTTCCCTTGAGTTTTAATTGGTGGTCTTTCACTGGAGTTTGAGTGACAGCCAGTCACCTTGGGTCTCCAGGACTCTTCTCAGTATTCTAACTGATTTTAACAGTGCTGTGGTCTGGATGGTCTCAATTCTTCCATTGATTTCTAATTTCTCTTGTTATAATTAACTACTAGTATTTTTCTTTATTTCATTCATTTTTTTTTTTTTCATTTTTTTTTTTTTTCATTTTTTTTTTTTTTTCATTTTTTTTTTTTTTTCATTTTAATTGCTGGTAATTTACTTGAGTGGATTAACATGTTCATATTTAGTGGTGCAAATAATAATTGCCACAATCATAGTCTTTAATTCTGCCTCTCTCAGATGCCTGTCAGTTGGTATAATACATTTTAAAGCTGATTATTTAATTTTCAAGATTGGCCCAGTGGGTAGAGTTTGCCAATGGTCTGGGAAACCTGGGTTCAATCCCAGGTCGCGTCATACCAAAGACTTTAAAAATGGTGCTTGATACCTCCTTGCTTAACACTCAGCAATATAATGTTCATATCAAGGGTAAAATGGAGTAATCCAGGGAAAGGAGTAGCACCCTCCCCTACACCTTGGTGTAGTAGCTATTGAAAAGGAAGTCTTCTGGTTGCCCTCAACTACAGTCGCCAACTTTATTTATCTATTTCCTTTGTTTTTTTTTTTGTTTTTTTTTTCCCCTTGAGAGCAGGCATCCCAGTTGGCTGGGGCTGTAAAATACACCAACTGCATCTCTGCAGAGGGTTAAGACTTCTCCAACAAGTGTCCTGGATATGACATAAGTTTTGAACACATTAAGATTCAAGGAAGGTGTTTTTTTGTTTGTTAATTTTACCCTGTTTAGTTAACTGAGAAATAATTTGTGGATTAGAATGAAACCACTAACATTACAGATCATCTTCATAATAATGTAAGATATGTGTAAGACAGGAAGCTTAGAGAAATTATTTTTGCTACTGTTTTCAGTTGATCACTGTATATATTTATACATCTCTGGTATTATTTGTTTTCTAAGTACATTACTAACATAACTAAAAGGAGAGGTAGTTCCTGTGACTTCCTTTCCTGCTTCACATCAATTCTACAAGGTGAGAAATATATTATATTACCTGCTAAAACAACAAAAAACTTCAATGCTATATTAACTTCTAATAATGAAAGCATGTAGATAGTTGTGTGTATATATATATATATATAGCATTCCTGCATGCAGTATTTCTGCTGATGAAAGGAATTATATCCCTTTGCCCTTAGATTTTCATTGAAATTGAAATGTTTTTGCATTAATTGATTAAAGTTGTGTGTTTATGCAAAAATGAAAGATTTTGGCATCAAAATAATACTTCTTACATCTTAATAAACTTAGTGGTTTTTGTTTAATGGGCTGTCTCATTTGCATAATCAAATTGTAAAAAATAAATGTTTCTCATTGAGTCTGAGTAATTATTTTGTTGATTGGGTTTTATGATTAAAATGCTGAGCTATTTAAATAGCCCTACTTTCTGTCCTGAAGCTGATAACAAACTTGGTCTTTCAAATCAAAACTTCACCCCCAACCTCTAAAAAAGGGAGGAGTAAGTAACTTTTAGGAATATCTTATTATATTTTAGAAATTTGATATGTCTAAAATTTAATTTCTGAAAAAAAATAATTTTCATTTTTTTTAAATAAAAAGAATAGTAATCAAAGTTGCTTGTTTTGTTTTTGTTCTATAATTTATTCATTGAATTTGTTCTTTTATTTCAGACAATGCTGGGGAATACTGTTAGTAATAGACTAGAATATATAAATGGAATATATATATGTGTGTGTGTGTGTGTGTGTGTGTGTGTTTGGACAGCATTTCTTCATTAATGCATATTTCATTGAACAATTTAGACGTGTTTTGTCTACATAATCTTATATATGTCCTTTCTAGTTGCCGAATTGATTTTATGGTATCCAGTGAGAATTGGTTGATTAAACTCCCATAACTGTTACCCTAGTACTTTCTGCTCAATCTTGGGCCATATATTTTGCAATATATATACACCCCTGATCATGGCCAAAAATCAAGCAGAATGTTCTTGGATAACAATTAGTTATGGGAGTTTCATCAACCAATTCCCACCAGACACTATGAAATCATTTCAGCAACTGGAAAGGACATATACAAAAATATGTGTATATACAGTTCCATGATATATAAGCTAGTTTGGTATATTTATGAATAAAAAGTGCTCAATATCAGATACAGAGCATATATAACTAAGTTAGGATAGTATAGATAGTCATCAAGCACTATTATCTTTGTCTATGCTATCCTAACTTATATATATAACTAAAATGAATAGATATTTACTCACTCCACTATAGAAGCCTTATTATTGTCAGTTTCATGTATTGGGAGAAAAAATTCTATTCTGATAAGACTAGCTAGTCTCATCTGAGGATTTATTTTAAATACATAAAAATGACCGTTATGAGGCTGCTACAGAGGGGTAAGTAAACATCCATTCATTTTAGGTTTTATCCTGCTCTACTGGCCAGTATTAAGCACATTTTTATTTTTTGAAAAAGATGTTTTTAAAACAATTTGTATATTCAACTTATATATATCCTTTTGAGAGAAAGCAGGACTATATTCCTTTTTGTTTATAGACACTTGCTTGTTTTTCCTTTCTTAAAGAACCATTTGGTGATGTAGCTGTCAAGGTTAACAAAAGTTTACAGTATTTACTTGCCACTGCCTGGATAGATAAGGTAGCTATGGGAGAGTGGTTTACCTAAGTGCTTACTTGTCTTCTACTTTCTCTATCAATCATTTTTTAATGCCAGTAATATTTTATCTCAGTATTTGGTTACCATAGTGCAGAGAGATGATGATTCAAGCATTTCCCAGGAGCCATAGCAAAAATCAGAAACGGTCTTATTTAAGATTTATTCAGTTCACTGATGAAAACAAAAAGTTCAAAGTAATCTTTTTATTCACTTTTTTATGCAATACATGTTCAATCCATCTCATATGTTTGGGGAAAAAAAAACTTCAGATGTTGGAAGTATTTTCAATGTTATATTTTTCTCTTATTTAAATCTCATCCTGTCTCTTGTAGAGGGGTAAGATCAACACCCCAACAAAAATAAGGGATATCCTGGATAAGACACTAAACTGCATTTGGTGGTGAGGCTCCAGTTCTGAATCTCTGGGGAGAGTAGACAACCCCTTTATTGCTATTACTCCCTGGTCCACTCTGACCCAGAGTGGTAGTACCTGTTAGGGTCCCATCTATGGGCCAAATAGATGTTTCCAAATGATTTGTATTCAATTGGACCACTTAATATAACTGTGCAAAAAAAACTCTTATGAAACAACACAAAAAATGTAACTATTAACATACAATGTACACAATTTCCTAATCTCTAGAAATAAAATAACCCCAGACAGATTGACATGCCATTAAAATCAATCAATCATCTTATCTAGATTTTGTTTTATTAATTTTCTTTTTTTCTCTCTATTATTAATCAGCTTTCGTCCCATACAGCTTATCAATGCCATGCTCTATATACAATATTTTTCTTAAGTAACCTAATAGGAAAAAACTTCTTTTTTTTTTTTTTAAAGTGATTATTGCAATAAACAAACTCTAAGCTATAATGTAAAAAGCATATATCATCAAAGTCAAACAACATTGTATGAAAAGAATACTTGTGTTAAACTCTATACATTAAATTAAAATTTTATTACACCAGTGTTTTTACTTGATGAATTAAATGACCACAACTAAATATTTTTAATATATATGTATATATAAGTGTATATGATTATTTCAAAGTAATTTCTTAAATCTTTAAAAGTGTTTATTGGTTTGTAATTAAGAATGTTAGTATTATTGGTTGTTCCATTTGTAATTTGGTCACTTTCTCTATACAGAATAGTGTTAATTATATTTCTAATTTAACTCTCTGGTCTTACCCAGATAACAGTAGTGAACCAGTTTTTGTTGAAATAGCATTAGCTACCATAATAATTAGAAAGCTTCTCAACCTCCTTTCATTTGCTACGTACTGAAGATGCTTATAATCATTGCAGTAAAATGTGTAAATGATTAAGAGGCATCCAGCTGCTGGCTGACTAAGAAATTTTCATTTAAAATTTCAAATAATCAAAATATTTGTTGGAAAGTACTGCCTATATCTCTATCAAACGTCTTACTCATCTGTAACAAATCTAAAATAGTTTATACAAATAAATGCATTATCGCTATATTCCTTTTAATTTTTGATTTGCATTTGAATTTAATACTAGCCTTCTATATTGTCTTTTTGAAGAAAAAGATTGTGAAAATAATTAAATAGTTTATTTTATTTATTTATTTTCAATTTTTAAATTACCTTAATTATTTTTGTATAACACACACCTCTAACTTGGGACTACAAAATTCATGCAAATATTTATGTATTTTCTTATTAAAATGTAGAATTGTTAATCCTTACAATGAATTATGACTTGCATGAATTTAAACCAAATTCAGTTATTATTGCTATAGGTTTATCTGAGGTTCTTATTTATGTTTATAGAAAAAAATAAACAGATCTTTAATGTTAAAAACTTTCTTACCTATTTTCTTTTTAGTTTTCAGTAAATCTTGATGCATTTTGAACTTATATGATGGCTTTTTTCTCTCTTAATGAAATTGACTAATTTCTAGATTAGTTCTTACTTTTTTCTTTTTTTATCACTGGGTGATAAGTGTTTTTAAATGAAAATTTGTGTACATGATTTCCTTAGCAACTTAATGATCAAGATATTCTTTTAACAAGATGAGGAGTCAGACTTAATATCATGCTATACATTTTTGATTCTGATTTAGGGAGTATAATTCTTTAAAATGGTGAAATGAAGTTAAGTTTGATTGAAACTTTGTTAATCGGGCTATTGATTTTCATCAGGAATGAGTTTATCTAAATCAGTGAGTCTCAACATGAACCTGAGAAATTTTCAAAATGAGCCTAAGGAAACAATTCATTGCAGATTGAAAAGAGAGAAGACTTATGCGTAAAGCTGAACCAACGTTTGGAAGTTCAATTTGACAAGCTGATAGACACCAAGAGCAGTGTAGTCGTTAGTCAAGATTTACATTTTCTGCTATATTTTGTTCTTGTAAATTTTTCATGAAATTTCTATTTGTTCTTATGTTAGCCTGAAATTAATTTTGACATCAAAAATGAGCCACAAGGAAGAAAAGGTTGATAAATACTGATTTAAATCATTGTTATATTTTCTTTTAAATCTTAAATCTACAACATTTTTTTCTTGTACTTTTTATGTCAAAAGTTTTTGACAATGATGATAGCCTTCATCTGAAAACAATAAAACCTATGGTTCAACTTTTATACTTCTGAATAATCGTAATATGACCATCAAAGGGAGAAAATAAGCACATTTTGTTAACAATTATGAGTGTGCTAACTTCAATGAATGTTTAATTTTTAACCTGGAGATTCCAGCATAGAATATAACCATTTATCAAAACTCTTCTCATTTTTCAATGATACCTACATCAGAAAAGTCAAGTCTGAAAAAGTTAGGCTTTAGGTTACTTTTATTGCACTTTTAACCTGGATTAATAAGCTATGATAACCGTATAAGTCAATTAATATATTCATTGGATTGTTAAACATGAAATTTGGGGTTCTCTTTAAAACTTGTTATTGTTGACATTTTTGTTTTAATGTTTTGAATTTTTATTTTTAAATAATTTTTTTTTTTTTTTCAAGGAAATAGTGAAGTATTTTTGATATGATTTTCTTATAAAACCATTACTCAATGAGGAAAATTCAAAGGTTGTGGTTGATGAATGCTTTTTATAACCAATTAGGTTGTCAAGATGTTATATCTTAGGTTGTTACTTAAGTTCTTATCTTCTCTCCAAATATCATGCAACAAGTTGTACTGGGTTACATGGTACCAGCAGCAGGGAGCCATCCTTTATCTGATATATTATCAAATATCCAAGATGGATCCCCCCTTTTACAAGCTCCAACTACTCTGCTGTTTACCCATAGCTAGTAGGAGTGATGGAGTTTCATGTCTATCCCAACAACATTAGTTTGAATGGAACACAAATTATCCCAGCCGGTATTTTAACTTAGTTCATCATCTACATTCCCAACAATGCAAACAATTAGGCCACCCACACTTCCAAAGCTGTGGTAGAAAATGATTAAAAAAACATCCTAACTTGCAGTAATGTATCAGTTGGAACTGTTTCAAATCATTTAAGACCAATTAAGAAAAGGAAGAAAAAAGTTTTAGTTTCATTTGAATTGAATAAGAAGAAAATAGCTCTATGTAAGTTTGCACTTATCAAATTGTCTGAAATCACTCTGTTTTTATTCAATATAATCCCTTTAGATGAAAAATGAATTTTGTATTTATCAATATACAAAACAGATAAAATAGAGACAATTACTGAATGCTGTTAAGAAACCTTCGAACTCTGCCATCATCAATAATTTCATGATTATTAGGCATTTAATAGATGCTTGGTACATTATAGACGTCTCCAAAGTATGTATTTACCCAACCTCTTCACTGAAGCAGGATGTGGCACAAGGTCAATTTTTAAGCAGGGTTTAGCAGGTTTGAATTCAGAGTTTTCCTCCTAAAACCAGTCGCCTTACCAAAGTTAAAGAACCCATTCTGCCCTACTATTTACCCATAGCTGGAGGGAGAATATTTGAATACCTTTCCCAAGGGTATTAGTGCTCTGATAAATGCATACAGCCTCGTCCAAGATTTGAATGCCCTACTACGAAACCGAATAGAACCCAAAATCGACAACATACTTAGAAAAAACCAAAATGGCTTCCGAAGAAATAGATCCACGACCTCACAAATATTAACCATCCGCAGAATCCTTGAAGGTGTACGGGCAAAGAACCTACAAGCGACATTAATATTTGTCGACTTTACCAAGGCTTTCGACTCCATTCACAGAGGAAAGATGGAACAAATCCTACTAGCGTACGGCATACCTAAAGAAACCGTAGCAGCAATAACGATTCTCGATAGAAACACTAAAGTAAAAGTACGATCACCGGATGGAGACAGAATACTTTGACATTGTAGCAGGAGTACTACAAGGGGACACGCTGGCCCCGTACCTCTTTATCATTTGTCTAGACTACGTACTTAGAACATCGATTGACAAAATCAAAGAGAATGGCTTCGAACTGACGAAGAAAAGAAGCAGAAGATACCCCGCAACAACAATTACCGATGCCGACTACGCCGATGACATAGCGATACTGGCAAATACACCTGACCAAGCCGAAACACTTCTGCATAGATTGGAACGAGCAGCAGCAAGCATAGGCCTCTATGTTAATGCACACAAAACGGAATATATGTGCTATAACCAAACGGGGGACATCTCCACTCTAGAAGGAACCCCACTTAAACTAGTAGACAAATTCACGTACCTAGGAAGCAGCGTCGAATCAACCGAAAAGGACATCGAAACGAGGTTAACGAAAGCATGGACAGCTATCAATAGGCTATCGATTATATGGAAATCAGACCTAACCGATAAAATGAAACGCAGTTTCTTCCCGGCAGCGGTCACATCGATACTGCTATATGGATGCACTACATGGACGCTAACAAAACGACTGGAGAAGAAGCTAGATGGCAATTACACAAGAATGCTGCGTGCAATCCTGAACAAGTCCTGGCAGCAACACCCCACAAGACACCAACTGTACGGCCACCTTACCCCCATCACGAAAACTATTCAAGTTAGACGAACCAGACATGCAGGACACTGCTGGAGAAGCAGAGATGAACTCATAAGAGATGTACTCTTATGGATCCCCACACATGGCCGCGCAAAAGCAGGACGACCAGCTCGAACGTACATTCAGCAGCTATGTGAGGATACAGGATGTTGTCCTGAAGACCTACCTAGGGCGATGAACGATAGGGAGGAGTGGCGAGAGAGGGTCAGGGATATCCGTGCTTCCAGCGCGATATGATGATGATGACTTCTTTACTTGACCTCTCTTCTATACCTTTCTCCATGACCTGTATCATTTCCTTGAATTTGTTTTGAAATGTCCCATCTTTTTATGCAAATTAAAATTAAGAAAAGGTATTTAGAGAATGAGGGTAGGGATTTAATGTTCTATTAGTTTTCTAAGTGGGGAGAGCCTGCTTACCTTGAAAACTAACATACTAGCTTTCACCTGGGTTTAAACATTGGCCTGTGTTAAATGTAAAATTTCCATGAAATAGAAATATACTGTCTTGAGCAGTTGCTTCTATAGTGGTTGGAAGTGTTACATGGCATTGCTAATAGGATTTTACCAGAAAGATATGAAACAACCTTCAAAAATTATGGAAACTCCATTACCTCCACAATGTTTGTAATTAATGCAGCAACCAATTGAATTGCAACAGAAAAATATTGCACATCAAAAGGAAGAGATTCATAACCAGCTAAAAGATAATACATATGTGAGAAAACCAGAAAGACCTTCAATAGCACCTGATTCTTCTGACAGAGATTGGGCCCTACTTATCAGCACATGGAGCTGATACAAGGAAATGTGCCTGCTAATGGACCTGGCCATAATCCAAAACTAAGAACAGCATGTACCCCCAGAACTAGACAGGCTACTGTTTAACCTGCTGGGAGCTGAGACACTGAACTCTGCTACAGAAGAGCATCTGTCACAGCACATTAGGCTTGGCGTGGGCGGGTGACTGCACAAGGAGGCCCATCGGCAGAACTTCCACTTGGTAAGACAGAAGGAAGGGGAGGTCAATAACACATTTATTGACTAGGCTCTGGATCCTAGCAAAGTTTTGCATATTCGTCATCATTAGCTCTAATGAACCAGACTGTAGTCGGCAGATAGATTACTCCAGTAGTATGGTGGCTAGACTTGCCAACATGAAACACCAAAGTAAAATATTAGTAGAGGCTGTGACCCTCACAACATTGTAGCAAAAAATTTGACAGGCTAATCAGCCAAGAAATGATTGACTGGTCACTCCCCCTCTCTATGTAATACCATGCACCACATTACAATAACCAATGGGCAGAGATTGAACTACAAGCAGCAGTCCTGGGAAGTTAAGAAAATAAGAAAAGGCCTCATGCAGATGCCCCAGAAAACTACCACCCCCACCCAAACCAGCTAATATCCTGTTTGCATCCACAGAGAATGCAATGTCCAAAAGGCATTAGAGAAGCGAGAAATGCTACAATATACAGTTGCCCACTTCAGGAATTAGAGATCGAAAAGTCAGTCCAAGTACAACACCAAGCCAAACCATACCTATACTGATGGTGAAAAAATTGGAAGAGTGGTAGAAGCACTAGGCAATCATTAGGTTTATCTCCTGGAGGAAGCAGCAGTTGCGCTGGGTCACTCTGTTGCTCCCATTGGTGCGTAACTGCCATTTCCTCCAGGAGATAAACCCAATGATTGACAGCTCATATAACCCATAACCAGAGGATATACTTGAGATTTTTGACACATCGGATAACCCAACAGAACCTAAACTCCGACACGCAGAACCGCAAACTACACTTTAACAGCCTGAACCCTCAGATATCAAACCGATAGAGATAGGAAATGCTGATAGCCTTGAAAAAATGGAGACTCCCACAACAATGGAGGTTGATGAAGACCAATGTCAATCACCACTAAACCAAGAATCATGTCACAGCACAAAAGCCCCAAAATATCCTAGAAACTTATCCCTACAGATGTGGGGTACATCTCTCATATACTCAAAACATTCCTGCACATTTGCAAAGACACATGCATGTGCAGCTGTACAAAGTGAATATAAGTGGCGATCAGTAGTTGACTTGTAGCTCACAGATATTATACATAGCTGCTCCTTGATGCACCACATGTGTTATCAACACCCTTTTCTGATTTCAACTAAGATTTTACCATTAATTACTGTACCAATCCCAGTTGACTATACAGCTTCAAAGGCTTTTCTGGACAGTAGAGTTCTGTTTGGTCACTTAAAGCTCTTCAAAGCATAGATTATTTGAAACTTTATACTATAAACAGCATATATCCCCCAGCTTTCTCTCTCTCTCTCTCTCTCTCTTTTATAGAATCTTGTAAAAAGATTCATTTCAACTTCATACTTTACTCAAATATATATATATATATGTATATCCTCAATTTTTTTTAACAGTTGATATCTTCATACAATATACAATCTAACATGATTTTTGGCTGTATAAAGTCTCCCAATAGTTTCCCTGTCTATTTAATTTTTTCTTTTTTTTTTTTTTTTTTTTTTTTCAGTTTCTATCTTTTGTCAGTAAATTTATTCTTTTTACATATAAAAACATTTATCCTTCAAAGAAACTTAGAAATACATTCTGATTTGTGCTTTATTTAAGTCTGAGGAGAACTTATTTTGGTGTGCTTGATGGTATCTTATTTATTGTATTATTGGATGGTGCATGATAATATTGATGTTTTTGGTTTTGTTTTGTTGTTTTTTTTTTTGTTGTTGTTGGTTTTTTTGTTTTGTTTTTTTTTTTTTATTGTTCATTCTGAGACGTGGATAAATGTGGATGTTGGATCGCAGTCTACTCACAAAATTGGCCAGAAATCATTGAACTGCTGCCAAAATTTTAAATCTTCCTCAATTACTTTTTCCTTGCAGGTAACTGCTCCACATTCGTATTGTCCACTCCAGATGCTTGTTGCCATTATAACAGCCTTCAGTCTCCTTTTCTTTATCCTATTCCTATTTTACCTGAATGTTATTGCCTTTTGATCTGTCTGTATTAACTCGTACTAAAATTTTTTTCTTTTCCAGGATGCCTCCTGCAGGCAACTCGAACCTGTCCCTTCAAAATTACCTAAAAGCTTAGATTCTTCTTCCATTTTCTATTCCTATTCATTCATTCGACAAATTTCTATAATTCAAATTTTATTAATGTTACTGTTTTGTCATCTTGTATCATTTATCACATACCTCATTTCTTAGTTGTTTCAATAGGGAAAAACCTATTTCATGATTTCTGTACGTTGTTCTTTTCCTCATACCAGTTATTGATTCTTTAATCATTATTATTCAATAATTTTTCAATGCATTTTAAACTTTTTATTTCATTCCATTATATGATTCTGATACCATGTAAGACTGTTACCAGTAAACTGATTTTAAATCAACTGTTCCTTTGATCTGAAAATAACACAATTTAACTTTTTTTAATTGATACATGGTCTCATTGTTTTTATGGTGGAATTATGATAGCCTCCTCAATATTTGCTAACATATCACTGTTAAATTTTCCTCTTTGTAAAGGAAAAACTTGCCATATAATTTTATTTTATTTTATTTCATTTAACCAAGAATGTTTCCTTTCACTGTTTGACTCCAGCAAGTACACGTCTATGAAATATGAATATATTTCAGACATGTGTACTAACTGGAGTAAATGTTTGAATTTTAACTTTAAATACCTTTTTGTCTTATGGAATGAAAAATTCCAAGGCATTGTATGTTATTCAGACAATACTTTCATCACAAAGACACCTTGAGGGGCTCACATTTAAATAAGACACTTTTTCCCCCTTATATAATCAATAATTACATGGTAAAGTGTGGAGAATCACCTTTGAAACTTCAAGCCTTTGCAATATCACTTTAAGATAAATTAATATTTTAAATAACTCACCAATAGCTGTACTGATGATCATGTACCTTCTGTTTTCATGTCTCAAACCCTTTGCTTTCAAAATATGATACTCACAACAAACAAAATAGTGCAGGTTAAAAGTGCAGTAAAGATAACTCAATCAAACTTTTTAGACCTTATTTTTCCAATTACTGAGGAATGAAAAAAGTTTTGAACTGGCTAAATCCCAGCCCATTTACCAAAATTTTTCTTATTCCTCAATAATACCTACGTTGGAAAAATAAGGACTAAAAAATTTTGTCTTTGGGGTTATTATTACCTTGCTTTTTAACCTGGCTTAAAATATTTTTTGATTTTGAATCATCACTTTTGTCAAGTTTCAGAATTAATCAAAATATTTGATTTTTGTATACCATTGCATACTTATATATTGAATTGGGCTAAAAGTTGCTTACATTTCATCAACAACAGTTTTATATGAATTGATGTACTTGCTTCATAGCTAACATAGATATATATTTCCCACTGGTGTTAGTGGTTGAAACCCTAACAAAAAAGTGTTTAAATACTAATTTTAAAGGCAGACTGGCTGACCCCTCCTCCACATGGATGATTAGTGTTACATTATCCTACTGACTAATTAAACATCTCCCTTTCTTTATTTGGACTTATACCAAACTAAGCTAAGCTTAGTAAATATCAAAGGTCCAATCATTTATTTAGCAATGTTAAGGAGTATTGTGTTGCATAACATTTTTTTTGAAAAGGAAAAATCACAATACCCATGATGCATCTAACTTGTCTGTGTGTCTTCTAATGTTAGTGCTTTGACACTCATCCATGCAAAGAAAGGATAAAGGCTCTTGTATTGATTGGGATAATTTGCACAATGCACCAAACAGCACAGCATGTTCCCAGCAAGAAAAATGCTTTGGGGGCTGTTATGATTTTTACATGGGAAAAAAAAAACACTTCCTTTCTTTATTACTTCATCATGGAATCTTATCACTTCAGCCTTAAGTTGTTTTTTTATTTTATTTTTTTATTTTTTTTTTGTTAGTGCTTATCTACATCAACTTTTTCTATCTCTCTTTTCTCTCTCTCTCTCTTTCTAGCATGTTTAATTTTCTCTTTTATCTTTTTGTCTGAATGGATCTTGGTTTTAAAACTATTTGTGCTGCTGAAGCAGATTTTTGAAAAAAATTGCTATCGATTTGTTTTTCAAAATGTTTACCAAATACAGCTGGGATTTCTGCAATTTTGATATTTTACATATATATATATATATATATATATATGTATACACACACACACACACACATATGGGGTCAAGGATAAATATTATTTAGAGAAGTGTACTAAACACATTTTCAGTATAATTGTTCAAAATCTTTTTAATAAAATCAACTTTAAAATTTTACCCAATGAGGGGAGGGGAGCAAATAAAGTAGTTTGAATAAGTTATGAGTGAAAATCTCATTGGATCTTAGTTTAATTTTTCAAATGATTTATATTTGATAGAAAAAATATTTCTGTACCATAACAGTTGTTACATTTAGTATATGAAGCTTCATGAAAATCAAATAACTATTATCAGACTGAGATATTAATTTATATCCAGGTGGTTATTTTAATTTTATGAAGTATTTCCTTTAAATAATTATTTTGGCTCTTAGAGAAAATTTTTTATTAAGCTAAAACCTGAAGATGTCAAGTTCATTTACTTATTTCACCTGATTGATTCCAGTGTCATTTTTAGCTACCAATGTTAGAGTTGAGAATAGAATATAGTAGCATTTTTTTGAAAAAAAGCAGTATCTTTTTTGTTTATGTAAAATGAGTGATTAGTTTGTAGTTATGTCTGAAAAAGCGAATAAATTCTGTACTATCCACTAAACTCCAAAAGGATTTATCTTCATTAAAATTAAGGTCAGCAATGTGCATAAGTCCTGCTATGTAGACTAATTTATCTAATTCCTAAGTTGAAAGTACTCCCCACCACCATGTTTTTTAAACTTTGCTAACAGTGTGAATTGGATACTCTTGGTTCTTAACTTCAGAAAACACAAGGTGTTTACAATACCCCATTTATTTTTTCATTTTTAAATATCTATGAAACAGGAAATTGCTTGTGTTCACTATATCAAAAACCTTACCTGTTTAAGAACTTTGTATATTTTTTTATGTTATATATAAGTTTCATTTCATTAAATAGTGATAGGAAAACATTAGACATTTTTTATGTTCTGTCCAAACTACTCTCATCACATATCCACCAAATCAACAGACTCTTTGTCTAATTTATAACCCTAGCACTTTGTTGAAATATTTTCTTTCCACCCATTGCATAAGCTGTTATCTCAACAGTCATGGCTTAAAAATGTTCTAACCTTTAAATATAGGACTCGCTACTTTTTTTAAATCAGTCAAAACTTATTCTTTTATGAATATTGTCACTAATATGTCTATAAAATATATATATATATAGAGAGAGAGAGAGAGAGATGTATATATGTGTGTATATCCATCCTCAAGGATTATAGAATAGATGTTTACCCCTTACAGCCATGTTCCAAAATGCTTATCACATGTTGATAAAATGCAGAATCTATCTGTACATTGAAATCCCAGTAGTGGTAATTTAATTACTGGATAATTATATAAAAGAAAGACTTGAGGTATTTTCTAATATCTGTGATGAACATTAACACATGCTTCTATTTTTGGTATATTTAGGTTATCAGTTTTTTTATGCACTCTAGTCAAATTTCTGTTTGCCACAATCTGTTGAATAAAGATTTTGATGAAAATATCTGAAGAATTTAGAATAACAGTTCTTCTCAAAACATTCTATTAATTTTATTATTCATTTCTCAATGTATAAATTCACTACAGTAAATAAGTTGGTGACTGTAGACTAGGGTGACCAGAAGGCTCCCTTTTCAATAGCTACTGCACCAAGGTGTAGGGGAGGGTGCTACTCCTCTCCCTGGATTGCTCCATTTTACCCTTGATACGTACCTTATATTGCTGAGTATTGAGCAAGGAGGTATCAAGTACCATTTTTGAAGTCTTTGGTGTGACGCCACCTGGGATTGAACCCAGGTCTCCCGAACCATTGGCGAACACTCTACGCACTAGGCCCATGTGCTAAATTCACTACAAAAACAGCATTATTATATTATTTCCCTTAGCTTCTGTTATCCATTTCACTGGCAGATAATTTTTTTTAATTCTTGTAGAGTGGGCAAATTATTTTCAGAAAATTTGCAAAATAGAGTGTATGTTTAAACAAGTCAGTCATATACATGATAATTTGATCAGCAATTGTGTGTCATAGTACAATAGTATGAAAACAAAACACTCATTCTAATTATGATATTTTGCAAAATAACCTTTATGCAATCCTACACAACAGTTGGGCCTCCTAGCAATATATCTATATATCAACATTGAATTGGTCAATGAGAAGCCCATAGGAAAATGCCTTACATTGAGGTACCATTATCAAAAATGTCATCTGTGTGTGTACTGTTATCAACAGAAATCTCTCACTGCCTGCAAAAGGGTTAATGATTGCTTCAGTGTATAAATATAGGTAATATTCTTCAATGATATCAGTTCATAGATATATACGTTCATGTGAATTTCTTTTTGAACTAGTACATGATTCATTTGGAAATATTACATAAAGGTAGCTGTTTAGTTTAGTATTTTCTCTGAGTATTCATTTTGAAAGGCCTTGTCTGTAAAACAAGGAAAATAATGGGATAATTTGCTTTACCTACTTCTCTGGCCTAAAGCACGTTTGTATTTCCCCAACCACTCCACTACAGGCAGGATGTGACACAAGGACAAATTTTTTAGTAGAGTACTGTTATTTTTATATACACTTTTCCCTCTTTTAGACTAGGTGCAATATTGAGCACAATCTGTCCTACTATTCACTCATAGCTTGGCAAAAGAGAGGTTGATTCAAGCCTTTCCAAAGGGCATTAGCACAAAGTGAACCACAAATAACTATAACTTGTTGCTAGAGGGTTTGACTTCAGAGTTGCCCTTCTTCTAGACCAGTTGCCCCACCACCACTACCACCACCACCAAAGAGAATGCAGTCTGTCCTTAAATTTTACCTATAACAAAATGAATTCATACCTTTCCCAAAGGAATTAGTATGAAGTAAAAGCAAACAGCAGGAATTTTAACAATACTTACTGACATTTTCTGTGCCAGTAACCTTTATACCATTCTTAAATCTTAGGATCTTAATAAATTTTAGCTTTTGTTTTTTATATTCTATTAAATAAGTAATATTGGGAAATGTACCCACTCCTTACTCCTATTCAAATACTATACATAAACCTTTTCACTATTAGAATTATTTACTTTTCTTGAAATTTCAGTATCTAAGAGTTTCCATGAAGCTATCATAAGGTTCATAAAGGTCTCTTTGCAAAATGAGGTTAAGAAATTTCTCTACTTTGCTTTATAAATTCTTTATATCTCATGAGATTTGTATTTATCTCCTTAGAATTAATTATGCAGCCAAACATTTTGCCAAGATTTAATCTTGTGCATACTTTAAATACTTTGCCAAAATTAATTGGCTGGCAAACATAATTAAGAGACATATATCTTTTATCATATTTATTTTGGCTGTTATTACTAGATTCATTTGACATTTTAAAGAAAAAAAGCCTGATTTTAATCAAAATGAAACTTAACAATACTTTCTCTCCAAAAATAATTGATGATTGATTATGTATGTATTTACTCAACCCCTCCACCATGACCAAGATATGACACAAGGTCCTTGTTTTAAGCAAAATGCAGTTGGTTTGAAATAAGTTTTCTTCTAGACTGATATATTTTGTTTGAACTCTACATAAATTGCCAAGTTGTGAAATGACTTCATTTATATAGCAAGGAATTTTCATTTGAAAAACAAAATATTACTGGAAATCTGCAGGGGTGGTAAATTTTAGTTATACTAGTTTTAGATGTTAATAAAATTTATTTTTAACTGAAATATGATGAAACTTCTTTTTGTTTTAATTTATAAAATCACAGTTAACACTTGGCACATTAGTTCCACTCAACCATTACTCTATAGCAAATGTCTAACAATCAAGTTTCACATATTACTTATGTTTAATCTTCACTAAGGGAATCTCTAACATGGGCTTAAGTTAAATATCTATCTTTTTTCAATTTCATTCAATTCATCCTTGTTTTGATTGAATAAAGAAACTATTTATATATCCATTGCAGTAATATTTTATTTCAACAGCTATAGTCAATATATATATCTGTTTACTCTTAAATATAATACCAAATACAGCAAATTTGAAACAAGTTTTGAATATCATTAGATTCTCATTATTACAACACCTTCTAAGATTTAAGGGTGCTATTAAAACCATTGAATTTTATACACAGAAAATTAATAATTTCAAGCTTGTCATTAACTGATAAGGCACTTTTGAATTTCTTTTTAGATTTCTGTTACTTTAGACACCTTATTTTTAAAGGCTTACTAACTTTTTTTAAAAAAAAAAGATTTTGTTGAAATCTTCATGTGCTGTTATTGCAAACTCATCTCCAACAATATTTTTGTCAGATATAAAATCAAATGTGCTATTAGAATGCATGTTGTTAGAATGAGTGTCAGTTTGCTGAGGGGTTTTTTTTTGGGGGGGGGGTATTTTACCATTTTGTTACAAATAGGCAAGACAAGTTAGCATATCATTTTTGTTTTTATTCTTAAGAATAAAAACAACTCAGTTAATTACCTTTTCATCATAACTAACACTTAAAAAAAGTCAGTGCCAATTGTCAATTTTAATTCCTAAAAATATTCTTTTAAAAAAAAAACTTTGTATAAATTGTTATTACTTCATTTATAAAAAAAGAAAAATTGTCAAAATTTAAAAAAAACCTGTTTGCAAGCAAAATGAGCAGCTCATTGGCATTATATTAATAAAAACAGTAAAAAAAAAAATGTACTGATATGCTAGCCCAATTTGCAATGAAATGCAATTAATAATCTGTTAAGCACTTGTTAGCTTTTTCTCTTGCTCTCTCTCTCAATGGAATAAATCCAGCAAAACTTTGTTAGTCTATGCTGATAGTTATTTTTAGGCATATTAATTTTTAATAACACATATCTATATATATATATATATATATATATATATATATATATATATATATATATATATATATATATATATATATATATTGGGGGAGGGGGCTATAAAAATAAAATTAGATAGTAAAATCTAAGAAAGGTAGAGTAATATAAAGTTAATATTAAACCTAGAAAAACTCGGAAAATGTTCTCTGAACTCAAGTTTCATGCTTTTGACCCTCAGATAGGTAGTAAAATTGAATAAGAAAACCATCATTCTTCCCTTCACACACTTAGATATTTTTCACTCTCCTCTTGAGAATTAAAAATTGACTTGAATTAGTTGGGATTTGCTTGGTGATTAAGAATTATAATCTAAAAAAAAAAAACATACAATAAAAAAAAAAAAACAGTATATAATTTACAAAAGAAAAAAAAAAGAATTGTACACATGTTCAACTTAGAAAATGGTTAATAAAACATCCCTCAGGTTCAAAGAGAACCTCAATGCAATCTCAGAAATTGACCACATGTCTGGATCAGATGGTTTTCTTTCATGGTGACTATCAAGTTCATAATGGTAGCATTTAATGGTTGCCTGCTGATAAGTCTCCATGATCCTTCAGATGTCTGACTGCTTAGGTTTTGATTGGTTTCTTGATGGTGGGGATTATTTTTTTGTTTGTAGGGAGTATCATGATACATCTCTGTCAAAAGTATCCAACTCTTCCTGATCTTGAACATGAAGAACCTGACCACTTTCAAGATAGTATCTCTCTCAGAATGAATATCGTTGGCAGCCAGTTCCATAAATATGGTATGCCTTTTCACTTCCTGTCACATTGGAAACTGATATGTTAATATTCTTACTATGTCTGAAAGAGAAATTGCAATGTTAAAATTTGACCCATTCTCCATAACATTTCATAGTCTTTTATTGTCCACTAATAGCGTGTTATCAAATACATGGTACACTGTGTATTTATATCTCAAAATTGCTTTGATTGAAAATTAATTTTCTGTTCAATTCTTATAAATAACAAATAATTGGGTTTAATAAATATTTTCAAATTTGTGTTACTATAACTTGAAAGATGTATTATTTTAAATTTCTTTATTTTGTTCACCATTATCTACATTTATAAATTATTCTCAAGAACTATTTGAGTGATTAATGTATTTTACAAGAATAAAACATTATGGAATAAAATGTCCTCTCTATTTTAATCTTGGTTGACAATTTTTACTTTTAAGTTTAATATATTTGACATCATAGATCAATTTTTGATTTTAAGACTTGAGGTTGTCTTCTCTCTATAAATCTATTCTGCATTTATAGAAATATTGAAATGTTTTATTACTACTACTACTACTACTATTATTACTAAAAATTCTTGTTCAATTTGAAAAGTATCATACCTATTTTTGTTGGGCATAAAGTATGAGAAAATGCACTGGACTCTAAAAACTTTAAAGTAGGGGAATTTACTATTGCAAAAATTAACAAATTGAATTTATTTACCGAGATCTATAAGATTTGGTTAAAAAGACTTACCATAATTATTTGTGTATACAATGCACTATTTTTCCAGATTTTGTCAACCCAAAAGTTAGGGATGTATATTATACATGAGAACTATTTCATAAATTTTTTTCCCCGGCAACATACCTTACCATATTCAGAATGGGATGACCAAAAGTGTGTTATATCTGTAGTTCAAATTAATGTGTTTTCTATCATTACAGAGAAATATCCACTGGAATGTATATTTGTTTATAATTTTGTTCCTCCTTGTGAGCTTATTTTTGAAGCAAGTTTTTTACATTTTGTGTGAACATGTCTGTATGTTTTCTCTAAATACTGCATAAATTTTATGTTTTAAGGCATCAGATAAACTGTTTAATTTCTTATTTTTAGTCAGTATAAACCAATAAAAAGTTAAACAAATGCTAAATTTATATTAAATTTAGCAGTTAAATATTCTAAAAAGTCAGTGCATATTATACTCGGGGAATTTTTTTTTTTCCCCCCTTTAGAATTTCATAGTCCAGTATTTTTTTTGGGGGGGTACACAAATAATTATAGTATCTCTATTTTATTCTATATAACCAACAAAGCTTTTCTTTAGAAAATATACATTCAAATTTATTTCCTATTTAAGTATTTCTGCTGTTAAAGCTCCTTAATTATGAATCAAGTCTAAGAATTATGCCAAACAATTTTGTTTACTCTGTCACCATGTCTGGTAAATTCATTATTTAATAAAAAGAGCTAAAGAGTTAGGGTAGCCCTATAATATAAGAGCAATTAATATGGTATGATGAATTTACCAGCATAATTTTTTACCTCAAATCTTCTGTCAATCCAGAAAGATCAACTTTTAAGCTAAGCAAAAATGTTTATTCTTACAAGATATTTATATAAATGTCAATGTCATAAAATATTCATAGCATTCAAAATCTGTGATGAACAACAGATAGACCCATAAAGATAAGTTACAACATTTATTTTTTTTAGGCCAAAACCTTGTACTTAACTGCATATTTCTAGCCTTCAATACTTTGATTGAATACAAACTATAAACCAATGAAATATGAGATGCAAAACACACTAATAAATACTTATTGGTAGTTAATTTACAACTTGATGTTAAATGCATTTTGAAATAAAAGCACATTTTTGTTGCTACTTTGTCTATGAGAATTAATTACTCTAAATAATTTATCCCTTGTATATATAAACACTCACTGACCTCTGGATATGTTTGAGTTTTCCATGATTTCAAATTCATGAAACTACAAAGTGGAGGAAAAGTAATAGGGCTGTTAATGTAATAGGAAGTAAATTTATATAAAAGAAAAAAAATAGTAACTTGTATGTATTTGCCTGAATGTTCTATCACAAGCAAGATGTGACACACGGTCAATTTTTAAGTGGATTACAACTGGTTAGAATTCAGTTTTCATTCTCCTAGATTGGTTACTTTACCAAGGCTAAAAGATAAATTCTACACCTTTCATAAAGGTATTAGCATGACAGGAAATACAAACAGCTTCTTCCAGGATTTGAACTCTGTTCACCAATTCCATTCTCTGTGATGACGACAACAATTATATTAAGTGTACCTCCATAAAGTAACAGTTTATATTGTGTAATATTATTGAATGTCTGTTATTTCTCATGCATCCTATAGGACTAAAGATTAGAAATTTTGAAGCAGCACAAAAGAAAATACAAAGATGAATGATTTTGGTTTGACTGACTGAAGTACTAAATCAGTAAATTTATTCACTGTTTGCTATTTTTTTAAAACCATGATTGTGAACTTTTAATAATTTTACTAAAATAAATAGTTCACATTCATAATTTAGACTGGCCTCAAGATGTAAAAGGCCCAGAAGTATTTTTTTTAGTTTATGGATCGACTGTCTGTTTTCTATCTTTTTACCAAAATTAACTTGCAGTGACTCATACAGATTAGTATTTCTAAAGTTATGCCACTTGGCAGAATATTCGAGGGAAAAACAATTCTATTATAAATACTATTAATCAGGACTTTCTTTCCACCTTTAATTGTGAGCAGGTTAATTTTTCTTTCTTCTCTCACATGGAAGGAAAGCAAGCCAAAATATCCTACCTACTAGTTTGTAAATTTAACAATAAATTTGACCCTTGTAGGTACCACTGTGCCTTGACATTATAGACATATTTCTCTCAACAATTTATATATATTTAATCAAATCATTTAAGCACTATTATCAAACTGCTCCCAATAATAATTGTTTATTTAGAAGTAGCTGTATTTAATTTAACTAACAGTGACCATATTCTCTCCAGTTTACGCTCTCCTTACTTCATAAGCATTCATACTATTTTATAGACATATTACATCAATATTTTGTAATTAATTATTGCTTGTTGCATGTTGGTTCTAGTGAAGAGAACCTCCTCATCTCATTAGGAAATCTAAATGGCTTGTAATTAGTTTGACAAGATTTGCCTCACAACTGTGATTGTATAACCTTTTTTCTAGAATTTATTTGCTACTGATTTGAGATTAATGAATATAATTGTATATTTATGCTTGTTATAGTTTTGCAAGGTCTCTAAAAAAAAAAAAATGAATAAAATAATTAAGAAAGAAAAAAAGTGAGTGAACTACTGCATGAAACTAGAGTCTTTTGGCATGTCATTAATGTCTTTATTCTTAGATAATTTGTCATTAAAACTTCTTATTGAAAGATTTACTTGGACTAATATCTTTATTTTAGTTATTTTTATTATAAGATTTGGATCAGTATACATTCTAGCCAACACCTACCATTTTATATTCTTTTATGAAACTATACTCTTTCAGATTTGCTTCTTTTTATTTTTTTCTAAGTTTAGTTTTACTTCTGAAAGATATAGTTAAAGATAATTATGATTAAAGCATAAGTTACAAATATTAAGGATAAAAATTAGTGTACATATTTAAAATTTAAAAAAAAAAAAAAATGCTATGAAATTAGTAATAGATTTACAACACATTAAAAATGCAATTTGTATCAATCATGCATACAAAGACATGAACTATAACTGTGACAAAATGGTCAAGATGCCATGCAGAATACATCTATTTTATGGTTTCTCTTAAAGTAATGAACGTTACTTAGCAATGCCTATCTCTTTTCCAACTACATGTTTACCCAATGGGCAGGATGTAAGACACAATGTTAATTTTTAAGCAGAGTACAGCTGGTTTGAATTCAGGGTTTTCCTTCTTGTAGACTGGTTGCCTTACCAAGGCCAAAGACACCAGTCTGCTCTAGTGGTTAGTGTAAGCCAGCTGATATTTCAGTGAAGCTTTACTTCCTGATCATAACATATATATTTTACATCACTTAAGAATGTAATGGTATATTTAACTTTCTGATGCATGTACCAGAGTCACCCTTAACTGGATTGCTGTTAATTTTCTCTCTTATCTAATGATGATCTGCTTGATCTTTTGTTTTGTTTTTTTCCCCTCCTTAATATGGAGTTTAAAAGTATGCTAATTTATACTAACCTCTTCAGAAAGTTACCTACGTAAGTAATTCACTCTAAACATTCTTTGGTTGCTTTGTTCTAGACAAAAATCTTGGTGGCAAAGATTTACTAATTCTATGACCCAGAGTTGACCATGCTTTACAGATACCGTATATACTCAAGTATCATCCGATACCATCTGGGACTATTTGTTGACTTTTACAGCTGAAAATTGTAGGTGTACCAGTTGGCCTAGCTTTGGCCAAATATTTATACACACAAAGTTTATATCTTGCATATGTTGCAATCTCCTAATATAAGGTTAAAATTTAGCTCTCAGAATATTGCATGATACATGAATATATATGGTAAGATGGAATACTATTAAATTTCTTGGGTAATCTTACATGTATCATACTAGAAATGTACATGTAATATAAAGGCTATATATCATTATATATGTTATATGCACAAGTATGTTTTTATATATAAAATACACTTATGCATATGATATATCAAATGCTATATTTATAAAATATCTCTTTTGATTATAAAATATAAATCTCTGTTAGATAATTAGAATTTACCTCTGATTCTTTTCTATTCATCTCCTTAAAAAAACAAACTCCTATATATCTAAATATATCCAAACAATTTAATACTATAAAACTGTTTACCACCACTATCATCACTACTCTTGATTACTACCACCACCACCACTCTTAATCATACTACATATAAAGAACTTCTGCAATCCTTTCATCTACTACTGTTACCTATGATCTTTCTACACCAAGTGGTAGGCGGCTGTGGTATGTGTATCATTCATCTGGGCACACCATTCATCGCACCCATCACCACCAACCCATCATCTGCAGTGGATCTATTAAAAGGAAATGACCATACAGCCTAATACACAATAATAGGCAAATTCAACAGGTGGGTATCTTATCAACCTATCATAGGTTATCAATCTTTTAAAAACTTCTATGTATATATAAAGAATAATTTCAGTAAAACTTTAAAATCTAAGATTAATTAAAATTTCAGATTAGAGTGAGTGCATGTTAGACTCTAAATAAAGCCATATTTATTACCAAATGATGATAATAATAGTTGTAATAAATAATAAACAATAGTCTTTTAGACTTGTATCTTCATTTTAGTTATTTCTATCATATTTCAGCCACTGATTTTTAAACCTTTTAGTGCAGTGCATTTTGTAACAAATTCAATGGCTGGAATGCACTTATGACCATAAATAAATTTTTAAAAAAATTTTTTTAAGTTTGCAAATAAGATTTATTGGAGTTTCACAATTACAATACACTATTGACATCAGTGGATATATTGCACAAGTTTGTTTATAAAATGACTTTTTGTTAACTGATATTTCTAAAAAAAAGATTTGAGTCATAAAAGTAAAAGATTTTTGGATTAAAAAAAAAAAAAAAGATTTTAGGGCTGGGGTATATGTGGCGTATTGTACTAGATCCAAAATCATTAAGTAATGTGCACAAATTTTACATCTCATCCTCATTAAATACATTTGAGTGACTCAAGTTGCTTTCCACATCAAGAGTTCAAATAATTCTATTAAATGCTGCAAGTTTTAATTGAATTATTTCATTTCATATGCTTTGGTGTGCTGCTTTTTTCCCTTTTTATCTAGCTGATTGATATATATATATATATATATATATATATATATATATATATATATTCAATTTGTTGATATTTCTATGAAGTCCACAGGACATGACAAAAAGCAAAAGATGAAAAAGTATACACTCCACTAGATAAAATAAAAGGTTCTTTTCAAAGTTGCTGGATATAATAGAAAGGCTGAAATGATATGGTGGTTAAATCATTGTGATGAAAATGACTAAGATAGATATGTAGCCTAAAAGAATCATTGGTGTAATAACAAAATTTAGACTGAAATCATTTTATTTTTATGGCTTTTTTTAATATTTTAATTAAGAAAATGTTTATCTTTTTGCAGCATTAAGTTTTTTGGGTTTTTTGTTTTTTTTTTGTTTTTTTTTATAAAATCATAGGAAAGATTCCTCCTCATAAATCTAATTCATCTTATTTGATTACTTATGTGATTATCATCCTGGGTCATTCATTACACCTGTCAGAACAATAAAATTATTTGACAAATAATATGGAAGTGATTGTACTAGGTTATAGGATACCAGTACCAGAATATAATACCTAACCTGATCCATTAAAGAGAGAGAAAGGATCCATGCCTTTCTTAAAGGCATTAATACAAAATAAATACAAACTACCTCAAACAGAATTTGAACTCAGTTCACTGATTTTTTTGTATAGTTAATCATTAGACTTAATCTATACTTCCTCACAAAATCAACCTTAAATATTTTATAGATCTAATCTAAAAAAAAAAAATCAAATTGTAGCTGCCTTAATTATCAGAATTACTTTTTCATTTAAAGAATTTAACGAGCAAAAGATTATTCATGGAAGTTATATAAATACCTGTAAAAAAATTGTTTAATCCTTTTGTATTTGTTTTGCATAAAAAACAATAAGTAGATTAGAATAGATTTTCGTCTAATCTTCCTTCACGCCCTGTTGGCAGGGGCTAGAATACTTTGACTGTATCCTCTGCAAAGGGTTAAGAACCTTTAAAAAAAAAAAAGAAAGCCTTGTGTATAACATTAAATTGTATCTGATGGTGTGGCTTAAGTTTTGGGATTCTGGTAGTATGAAGTACACTTTTATTGATATTACTCCCAGGGCAACTCTGGCCCAATGTGGTAGTACTTGTTAGGCTCCCACCTGTTTGCAAATTATTTGTATTCAATAAATGTACCAAAAAAAAAATTTCCTGACCTCTAAACAGGTTGACATACCATTAAAATCAATGCTCCCTTGTATTTTTTTTTTTTTTTTTTTTCGCTGGCTTAGCTTGTGAGCTATTAAAATGTTTATAGAACAAAAAGTCGGAGTAAATGCAATATGACAATTACTTGCATAGTTGTATTATAAAAACCCTTTTTTTTTTAATCTGAAACTTGCAGTTTGTGTGCAACTGGGAAGAAACACTGCTTTTGGCAATATGGTAATGTTAGAAATTTAACTTTTAACCCTGAGAAGCCTCCCATGACCGTAGTCCTCTCACCCTGGGCTCCTTGCTTGAAAAATAGCTGGAAAAGTAAAATGTTGTAATGTTATTTAACAGCTTTACAGGCTTTTTTTTTTTTTTTTTTTTTTTTTAGATAACAGGTTACAATATTCTATCAACAATTTAAAATATATTAAAAATAACATTAAATCTAAAATCACAATATTTTGTTGGCAATAGTGATGTAGAAAGAGGAAATTTGGCTGCCCAGGTTTGTATACTGCTAGTTAGCAGTACAAATACCAGCTGTTTGGGTTCAAATGGTTAATGAGCAATATTAGATATGAAAATTTGCCTCCACTTTTTCTATGACCACAAGGAAGAACTAAAATTTTGTTACAAACATGCACATATGCTGTATAAAAGGTAAATATCTGATAGAATTGATATCTATTTTGTTTCGAAAGAACTAATTTTTGTACTGGATAAAGATAGACATATTTAGAAAGGAATCACTTATTATAAAGCTTTTCATTTTTTTTTTTTTTTTCCTAATATAATCCTACTAACATAGTTTATTATATTTTACAAAACTGTAGTACCTAAAAATTCTTTCTCTCATTCCATGAGCCCAGCCCTCTCAGGATATCAATTCCATTTAACTATTCGATTTTTTTTCATTTTAACTATAAAATAATTACAAAAATTTTAAATATTTAAACTGGAATATAAATTTAAAATTCATATGCATTGTTTCTGTATTATCCATTCAAGTTCTTGATGCTTTTCATAATTCAACTCTGATGTCATCTTAATCTGCACCTGTCCATTCAGAAAATATATATCTTATCATTATCAGTCAGTGTTTAAAAATATTATTCAAAGAAAGATATTAAAACAAATTTAGTTATGTTTATTTTAGATTTTATTTAATATTAGAATAAACAACAGCTTCTGTAAAGCTCTGTCAAGGCATTATTCTAAAATTACCAAAATTGTGATGGTCTAAATTTCACTTTTAAATAGTTAGACAACTTAAATGCTTGGAGTTTTCATTAAGAATTTTTTCAAAAGATATCCCTATCTGTCAGTCTGTGTTTGTCAATTGTTCCATCTTTGTTTCTTGTTTATATGACAGTGTTGTATATTTGTGTGAGTTTGTAAATTTGTCTTTCATTGCACTTGTTATATTCGACTGTAGTTTACTCTTAGATAACTGAAGTAATAATAGTTAATACATTTCAAGAGACAGAACTAATCTAATCTATATCTTGATGTAATCTAATATCTCAGTTGATCTAATCTCCTATAACTATCAGCCTGTATATATTTACAATAGTCTATTATAACTGTGATACCCAACAAACGCTATTTTCTCTTCCACAAACCAAAAAATCTAGTAACAGCAGCTCTGGGAGAAGGGCTTAGAAATTTCATTCTTCAAAATTTTAATATCCTGTGAATCCTTACATTGTTTTTTTTATAGAAAATATAAACATGGTGGGGTCAATTCTGAATAGGGAAAACAATGTAACCCATGTCTTATTAGCCAAACAAAAAAAAAAAATTGATGAAGGACAGTGGGGAAAAAAGTTTGCCTAACTTAATGTTGTCACAATGGTTGAAGGTTTGCAGGTAAATGAATCATTGTTTGTTACATTAAATTACTTGTCATTTTTGTACTTTTTTCACCCCACCCCACTTTTTATAGAAATATATACGAATAACGTGAGACACAAGCTTTAGAACACTGATCTCCAGTAAATAAAATGGCAAACCTTCAGATAGAATAAATAAAGGTACTGTGCTGTTAGGATGGACATCTGTCAGTGGACTTCTCTGAGAGGTGGACATTAGAGAGAGAGAGACCTCACTCATAGCTTGGCTGAGACACTCTTGGTTCAAAGCAATTCTATTATTCAAGGCAAAATTCTTTCACTTGTCTTACTTTCTGTTAATGTATTAATTTCAGTTGGAATGAAATACTTTTGTTTTTGTTAAATTGTCTGAACCTGCTGCCGTCCACTCAGCTGACTGCTGATTTGACTCTAGTGTAAAGTGGTGGATCCATGTTTCATCCATTGTCACATAGTTACGCAAAAACTCCTTTTTTTTTTTTTTTTTTTGCATTGAAACAGTTGCAAACAACGCTCTGAATTGTCGATGCATTGTTTTTGATTGACCGTGAGCAAACACGGCATCCACTCTTAACACAGCTTTCTCATTGACAAATGTTCATGCAAAATGGTGAATGCACTGGCTTCTGATATCTTCAATTCCTCTGCTATCTCATACAACTTCAATTTGCGATTGGCAAAAATGAGTTTGTGGAGTTTTTTGGTGTTTTCCAAGACAACTGCCAAATTATACAACCTGTGCATTCAGCATCATTTGTGTCTGTACGACCACATTTAAAGTCAGCATACCACCTCTTAACCATTGTTTCTGACAGAGCAGAGTTCAAATAACACTTATCAAGCCATTGCTTTGCTTAAACAGTATTTTTCCCATCAGAAAGCAATGCTTTATCAACACACAAAATTCAGATTTTTCCATTGTTTTGAAAATTTACAACAGTAGCTTCACTTAAATAACTGTAATTTGTAAACTAATAATCCGATTGGGCTCAAATTTTGATACATGCCATTTGAAGGTTAGTACTTTATAAAAAAAAGATCATATGAATTTTTTTTATTTGTGGTGCCATTTATATGTCATGCACAGGATTGTGCCTTTCACCCTGACCCTGTGCTCCTGGAGCTGAAAATGTGAATTGTTTAAATCTGTTATTTAACCGCCCAACAGACTGCTAAATAACAGATTACATCATTACTGCTTGGCAATAGTGATGTAAAAATGGGTCTTCTCAGCTATATGTACTTTTAGGTAGTGCAAAACTACTGGATATTTTATGTTCTAAGTTGAATAGTTAGATGAAAATAAATAAATATTGAATTAAGTAACAAATATTATTGTACTTTTTTAACTTTTAGATACTTAGATGTTTAATTTTTCACACACATGCACACATATATTATCAATACCTTTTCTCTGTTTATTTTAGAAATGTTTTTCTAATTCTTTGTTCTAGACAAATGTGCTTTGCTTTAAGTATTAAGCATATAGGTAATATCGGTGGGTTATAATAAACGATCATATATACAAATAAATATATGTACAGGTTCTAAAATAAAGGGTGTATCAACAGTTATCAGACTCCCATGCACATACTATACCCAGGTGAAGATCAGCAACATCTGTCAGGGGGTTGTGATTCTATTTCCCATGAATTCTTCCATTTAATCAAAATCAATGACTTAAAATAAGTTCAGGAAAACAATCAGTTTTTATTAGCAGACAATAACTACAAACTTTCTCAATAATTAAAAACAGCACCAATAAATAGTTACTCAGGAACAACAGTAAGCAAGGGTTAGTAAATTTTAAATGTACAATTCATCCAGTGTCTTCCTTGATTTTAAAGTTCAAAAAGTTTATCCAGTAGAAGAAATGCTGTTCAGTTTCTGCTTGGCCTTTTCTCCTGGTTTTAAAATGGTGAACAAGTTAGCACAAAAACAGAAAAACATTGACATAACCCTGGTAGCTCTCTTAGTTAGTACTGTTTAAACATTCCAAAAACATGTTCTCTCTTTCTTTAGAAAAGCAATCTGAATATATGCATCTTGAAATCACAGACAACATATGTTAGAACAACATTACACCATGACACACAAACTCATATTACCAAATGATTAAAGTACAGACAGATATCTCTAGTGAATATAACTTAAGACGAAAAGAAAATTGTTCTGTTGGCAGAGTTTAGAATCCACTGACTGTATCCTCTGCAGAGGGGTAAGACAACCCACTTCCCAAAAGAAAGGGGGATGTTTTAGGTATGACAATAAACTGCATCTGCTAGTGAGCCATCAGTTCTAGAGATCTAGTGTGTGTGGAGTGCAGCTTTAGTGCTATTACTCTGAGGTTCACTCTGACCCAGGGTGGTAGTACCTGTTAAATTCCCATCTATAGGTCAAATAGAACTGTTTAAAAACGATTTGTATTCAATTGGAACATGTGCAAAAAATACTCTAAATAAACGACTTCACAAAAAAATGTAAATATAAACATGCAATGAATGATTTCCTAATCTCTCAGGATAAAATAACCCAAGACATTGATACACCATTAAAATCAATCAAAAAAAAAAAAAAAGTACAGATTTTATTTAAAATGCTAATGGCAACCCATCATTATATCCCAAAATTGTACAGATGCATGCCTGTCTGTGTGTGTATATATATATATATATATATATATATATATATCTCACACACAAACGTACTTGTGCCCTCAAAGTTTAAAGTATATAAGAAATTTATATTTTAAGTTTTCACTATTTTTCAATACATTCGCAGTATCATGAATACTGAAAACAACTTAGAATAATTGATTAGTTAATTTGGAGCATTACAAATTTAAAAAAATAAATAAATATCCATGCTATCATATATAAATGAAAAATTTACTGAATTTTGAAAATTTATGTCTTGATAAACATTCAGCTTTGTAGTATTCCATCGTGAATTATTCAGACTAGTATCCTTACCTTTGTTGTGTTTGTTATTACATTTATCCAATGAACTTTCTAACCTTTTTCAAATATGTTGCATCCAGTATTTTTTTTGTTCTTTTATGGTATTTACTTATGGTTATTTGAAAATGTACTCTAACCCTGATTAGAAATTGCTCACCTGAGACATGATTTTGAAGTTATCTACTCAATCTATAACCATTTTTGTAGTAATATATGCTCTGTCTTTTCTATGCAATTTCTTACTAACAATAGAACATGTTTTCTATAATGGTTTGATAGCTATCTCTTGAATTATTAGATCTCCTTCCATAGGACTGCTGTGACTTGAAGGTTTTGCATAAACAGTAAATAGCAAAAGATCCATTCCTCAGTGCTTGGTAGGTGTTAACTTCATTATTATAAACTAATTTATTCTCTTTAAAACGTACATTAAACTTTAATCAGAGCAAAGAACATGTAAATTGTTTGGTTCAGTTCTAGATCAAATTTTGATACTGAAATAAATAGAAATTTTCATGCTTTATTCTTTTTTCTTTTTTGTTTTTTTTTTTTTACTTTTTGAACCAATAAGCCTACTATTTCAGGGTCAAGGAGATCATATCAGATAACAAAAGGCTTAATATAATGATCTTTGATAGCATTTTCTTTTGATGAAAATATTTCAACAAAGTTTGGATGTATTTTCTGCTTGATTTTTAATTTCATAGGCTTAGGTACATGATACCTAAAGGCCAAGGTTTGAAGTGTTTAATATTATTAAATCTCTTTTTTTTTTTCTTTTTTTTCTTTTTTTCTTTTTTCTGTTTTTATTTTTCATTTTATCTTTATTTCTTTTATCCTCAGTATTTTCATATTTTTAAATGATGCATAAAGTATGCACTTAGTGAAACTGTAAACATTAATTAAAAACTACTTTTCAGTATAATTGCTTTTAAATATATTTGTATATAAAATTTGGACAAAATTACATCCCTTTTGCTTGCAGGTTTGTTGGGGTTTTGTTATATATATATATATGAATTGTCAATCTTTTTTTTTTTTTTTTTTTTTTTTTTTTAACTAATAATTTTCTTATAATTTTGGTTGCTTTTTTTAATTGCAAATAACCAGAGTTGTGATTTAAAAAAAAAAAAAAAAAAGCAACCAAAATTACAATGAAGTAAAATACTAGTTAAAAATTAATAAGTTTTAGAGGACTAGATAATGTGATTCCTGTTGATGATGGTATTTGAAGGTCACATTAGGTTTATAGTTGATTAATTATTTCTTAAATTCATTAAGTGCTCAAATAGACCAGTAGATCTAAAAGAAAATTCTCAACTCCTCGTGTCAGTTTATCACTTAAAGTTTCATCTATTTAAAAGAAAAATACAATCGATGGAATACAAAGATAAAAGAAAAAGTTGTTTTTTTATTATTTAGTGTATATTCCGGAAAAAGGTTGCTTGTTTCTTTGCAAATTTTCAAACTAATCTAGGGATAAGCAGCTGTAAGATTTTAAGATTTCTATTTGTGATGAGATGAAGAAGTGTGTTTTCATATATTATAGACAATGCCAAAATAGGCTTTTAAAATGTCAGTACAAACTTCATAAATGAAAATAAACTCATCCTTCTTTTACATAATATTATATTCCAAGTTAAAAGCACATTAAAGGTAATCCAAAACTGAATATTGTAAGACCTTATTTTTCCAATGCAGGTATCATTGGAGAACTAGAAAAGTTTCAGTAAACAGGCCACATTATATTGTTTATATTACTGTTAATAACTTTGTATTTCTATAAAAATACTTTGAATTTTTTTTTTTTTTTTTTCTTCAATTTAGGGACTGAAATAAAGAAAATTAATTTTCTATCTTCAGTATAAACTGAGTGGTATAAACATCCATCTCTACTTTTACCCACAATTTTCTTAGCATTTTTTCCCTTTTCATCAAAATCAGATTTGATCTGTGTAAAGATATCTAATCCCACATTGCTGATTTATTAGTGATTAAAAGCTATTGAGACAGAAGCTGTAAATTTTTATATTTAAATGAAAATGTGTGCATAGCTGTGCAACTTATATAAGAAATTGATATCTAAATGAGTCGGTTCCAATTTTTTTAAATGTGATGCTAGTTTTAGTGCTTTTTGATCAGTTTTTGGTGAAACACAGGATCAAGCAAGCGAAATAGTCTTAAGTCACCTGATCTACAGCTCTATGACTTTTTTTTTTTTTTTTTTTTTTTTTTTCCCCTAAATTGAAAAGTCATCTCATGGGTAAGATTTGAGAACAGGGTGTGAGCGGGGGATAATAAAAGAAATATAACTGCATAGCTTCACCCTATGTGAAAAGAAGTGTTTCTACTGGTGGAAAAAGTCACTGGAATGAATGTTAGATATCAAAGATTATTTTTGGAGAAAATTAACATTTCATTCTTTGTTAATTTCTGTCTTATTAAATACAGTTTCAGTCTTAATACTTTTTGAATATACCTTGTGTGTGTGTGTGTACATATGCATATAAACTTCTTTACTTTAAAAATTTCTTCATATTCCATGCCTATCATGATTGTTTTTAGACTTACTTGTTTTCATCCTCTTCATAGAAGGCATTAATGTTTGGTTTCAATCTTGAAGAATCAAATAGTATTATGTCTGATCATAGACATTCCTTTCTCTCTCTCTCTCTAAGTTACTTGGTCAGCTTGTTAATCCACTTCTTATCACTACTGCATTTCTGTGACATATAATGGTGTTAAAGGCTCCTCTAGTATTTTAACTCATAAGAATGAGGTCTTTTTTTTTTTTTTTTTTTTTTTTTTTTTTTTTGCTGATAAACTCATTCATAGGAAAGAAGGAATTTTAACCTAGATAATTTGGTTTTGTACAGAATTTGTTTTGAAATGTTAAATAACAATTGTATTAAAATCATTAAACTTTTTTTAAAATGAAATATGGTTAATCATAATTAATTTTGTTAATTATTTTCTTTCATCTTGTAATTTTAGTTTTATTTATCTCACTTAAGTCCTTATTTCTATGACAGCAAGAACTAGCACATATCAAAGACAATAATAAAGTATAGATTGTAAGTATAAGAATTAACAAAAAAATTTGTTATTAATGATAGATTTTTGACTTGTAGAATCTCACTGTGATATTAAAAAGCAACAAGACGAAAGAAAAACAAACCAACATTAAAAACTTAAAACATTATTTAAACAAAAATATCTTTATATTTCAGTATTGTCAATCATTATTATTAATTTTGATTGATATTTTCTTCCAACCTTTTTAATTTGAGTTGCTTTTTATTGCAACTTACTTGTTTCTGAGATAGTGAGCAACAGCATTTTGTAGAAACAACAATAAAGAATAAATTCAGTGAGTCTCAAACTGATGACTTCTTTTGCTTCTAGGAAACCTGATTATCCATACCATATCAACTAAGCTACAAGAGTCACTGGTATTGCAGAAGCTTAAATCACACTTATAACTCATCCTTTACTTCATCTCTGATCTGTCAGTGCCATTGTTTTTACACAGAAATACAGTTAATTACTTCTTTCTTTTTTTTTTTTCTTTTATATATATATTTATACTTTTTACATGAAACATTGTCATTTATTAGCAGTAGAAGTGATAGTTATTTAGGCTTCTGTGATACCAATGACTTTCTTAACTTAGTTGATAAAGCAGCTGCAGTGGATAACAAGGCAGAACAGAAATGAGTTAGTTTCACTTTCATTATCTCTCTCTCTTCCTCACTGTCATAGAAATAATGACCTGAATGAGTTTTAAAAAAAAATCAGCTGAAATTAAAAGATGAAAGAAAATATAAGTTAAAATTGATGATGGTAATAATGATTGGTATTAGATATAATGCAAATATTTTGAGAGAAGACAAAAATATTGGAAGCAAATTATGTATAATTTTAACACAAAGAAAACATGCAATTAGATCTATTGAAATAAGCATAATATTTTTTAATGTTATATATTATGTTATGACTGTATTGTTATAATTATTTTATTACCTATTCTATAACCATTGAAATTTTACTAATTATCAATTATAGATACAAATAGACCTTTAACTTTGTTATATATATATATATATATACACATTGTTAACCAAAGTTACCTCAGCTGAAAATAGTTTTACGTCTCATTAATCTTTTAGGATTAATTTTTCTCATTGGAGCTTCTTTGAAGTTGTAATTTATCTTTAAAGAAAATACATATCATGAATAGATATGTTTGGTGTAAAGAAGAAATAAAGTTAGCTCGTTTCTAAGAAAATGTATTTGGAAACCAGTTGCAAATAATAATTAAAAAAAAAAAAAAATTTTTTTTAAATCCAAGTAGTTTTAAAACTTTTCATGCCGACAGAAATTTATGTATTTAATTTGAACTCTATTTAAAGTTCTTTTTTATGATAAAGGTAAATTCTGTGCAATATATTAACTAATTATCTAATGAGATATTAGAATAGGCATTCTGCATTCAAAATAAGTCTTCTTGGAAATAGTCATCTATTTATTTTTTTTACACAAGATCAGAAATTTTTTTTTGAGGATTTAGACAATTTTAACATGCAGAAACCTTTTTTATTTCAGAAAAATCGTCATGAATTGACCTGTTTTAGTACACTTTCATCACAGGATCGAGAATCTATAAGTGTATATTTCTTTCAGATCTTCGAGTAGATAAGCTTATAATTCTTTTTCCTTTGTATTTGATGTTTTTTGTTTATCATTTTTAATTAGAATTTTTCCTTTCACTATTTTTAATTACTGTATATCTTGGTGAATAAAACGACTTTCTGTTAAGACAAGACAAGACCCAAATTTCAGCCTGACTTAATGGTTTTGATTTATATTGATAGTATAAGACTACTTCCAAAACAACCAAACCATTACAAACAACCAATATAAGGAATTAAATAGCTTGAAAATAAATACCAATTAGAAAGTAATGGTTATTTACTAAGCTTAGCTTAGTTGTGACACAAGGCTGGAAGTATGGAGTACCCAATAAGAATCAAACTCACTAATAATGGTTTGATAATCCAACTTGTTAACCATTACACACCATATGAGTTGTCTAGTAATAAAGTAATACTTTTATATATATCACCTATAAATCATTTGAATTGTTATAAAAGAAACATGTAAGGTAAATATTAAATGTGTGTGTTTACCCAACCACTTTTACTATGGGCAGGATACAATACAAAATGAATCTTAATGTGGAGTACAGCTAGTTTGAATTCAGAGTTTCCCTTGTCCTAGCCTAGTTGTTAACCAAGGCTAAAAAAAAACTAATTTGCCCTAGTATTTACCCATAAGTTGAAGTGGGGGGTGCATAGCACATCCCAATTCCTTTTGTTATTTGTTAAATCCTCAATGATCATTGAATAATTATTTATTCTTAATAAGCATCTTATTTATTAAGCATGTCTCTATTAAAGTCTCACTACTAATTTTATATGGAAAAAAAAATCCAAATTTGATGAATTTATGATGAAAGTCAACATTGAACGTTTCAGTTATAATAACCTTCTTCAGGACTTTAAATTCATAAACAGTGTTGTTTAAATAGCGATGGATGTTTGATGAAGTAGCAAGAAAAAAAGTGTATATAAAAAAGATTCTTCAAGATTGAAACCAAACATTAATGCCTTCTATGAAGAGGATGAAAACAAGTAAGTCTAAAAACAATCATGATAGGCATGGAATATGAAGAAAATATTATGTAGTTGGCATATGGAATGATGTTTGAAATTTGTTGGGTTTCTAAGGGATATAACTGAAGATGATAAAAACAATGATAGAATATTTTAGGGGGAAAAACAATAGATAAATAAATTTTTAAAAAAATGAATTGGTGGAAAAGAGAGAATGAATATGAACCTAAGGATATATTAGAGGATAGAATCTGGAAAAAAGTTTTAATTTAATACATGGCAATCAAGGAGTTATGAATATGTGAGGAGATCAAATTAATTAAAATTTGATATATTGTAACTATTTAGAACTAATTTACATAAGGAAGGGGATAGATTGAAAAACCCAGGACATGTGTTAAGGAAGGATAAAAGCAAAATAGCACTGGCTTCAAAAATTTGTCTACATCTTTTATTATGGATATGAGCTAACATTTTGATGTATTGAAATTTTATATAATATATATCTGTTAACTTTTTTTTGTGTGTGTAGTTAATGTATTTTAGAATTTCAAAATGTATTAATGCGTTTAAAATCTTTCAATATGTGTTATATATCACTAAGAAATAAAGGTTTACATAGTAAATAGTATGGATAATTTGCATACTGGATTTAACAAAAGCAAGTTTAATAAATTATTACTTAGTGTTATTGATTTCTAATATTATTGTTTTATTCTCAAATGTATTAAAAGCAATCCCATCAACAATTTTATATAGAAATCAATTAAAATGTTATTTTTTAATGTTTTCTTAATTTCATTTGTCTTTCTAATTTAATGATATTTAAAACTTAGATACTTGCACCCAGTGAGCGCATACTTTTGCTAGTAATAATAAATAATGCCTGTGGTGTAATGGTTATCATCATAGGAAATGGACACGGCGACACGAGTTCAAATCCTGGATGAGACTGATTGCATTTCACATAGCACTAATACCCTTGGGAAAGGTATGAATCCAATTATTCTCCCTCCAACTATGGGTAAATAGTAGGGCAGACTAGGTTCTTCAGCCTTGGTGAGGCAACTAGTCTAGGAGAAGGAAAACTCTGAATTCAAACCAGTTAAACTCCGCTTAAAAAATTGACCTTGTCATATCCTACCCGAGCGGAGGGGTTGGTAAATATGATAATAAAGAATTTTAAAACAGTAAAAAAAAAAAAAAAAAAAAAGATTTAATAAAATTTTTAAAAATAGATCTTTTGAAAAATTCTTCTAAAGATTTTTGGATTCAGGGAAAATTTTGACATCTCAAGTTTCATTTGTTTTGTTTTTTTTATAAGAACATAAATAATTTTAGTGTCCTAATATTTTATTTTACAAAATGAAAATGATTGACTTTGAAAAATATTTTTTCATATTTTTTCTTCCTTAACAAAATATTCTTTTCATGAATAATTAGTGAAAATTTTATTGAAATCCAATAAGTAGTTGATTTTTGATTGATTTTTTTTAAAACTCTGATAGTGTTCACCTGTCTCTTTGCACACAATTTGGCAGTGTCTGTTTTAAGGTTGCTTATTTTTATATCTGGCCAATAAGACAACCTCTGTTGTTGTTGGATTTGTTTTGGGTTTTTTTTGGGGTGGGGGTGATTGAAGTAACATCTTATCCAGCAAGATATACAGTATGTTTTGTTTAAATTTCTTAATTCATTTTTCTATTTTTGTCTTCTTGTTAATAATATAGAGCTTATATAAGCTTCATGTTTATAGATAACCTATAGCTGTGAAGTATGATAAACATGTTGTTTGTTTTTTTTTTTTTTTTCTTTTTTCTTCTTTTTTATCTTTGGTGCTAATACCTTCCTGAACAAAATGATTCATTCTTCTGCACCTTTCTGGCTTTACTCACAACTATTCTGTCTGTTTCCCACTTCCTTCATCAATTCCTCTCTCTCTCTCCTTACTCTTCTTAGGCTACAATCTCCTCAAGTTTCAACAGACAAACCTGCAGTTACACTAGCTTTTCTAAATAATATTACAACCTCAGTTAGCAAGTTTTTTTCCCTTCACTTTGGCTTATCCAAAAATTGTTTTCCCTATTTGAGGAAGAATTTTTTTTTTTTAAATTCATCAATCTTAAAACCTAAGAGCATGATTTATCATTTTAAAAAAATTCTATTCTTTTCTGTTGGAATAATGTCCTTTTTCAGTAATATCTAGTAATCTTTATTTTTTTTGTTTTTGTTTATAAAGTATTTATGTTGATATTCTTTACTTGGAACTTCTTGGTAAACTTATTGAGCTTATAATTGTTGAAAAACCCAATAAAAATCTTCTTCACTGATCCCATAACCTGGTTTGGCTGTAGGAATTAGACTTATGTAATGTATCTTGGACAAGAATAGCCTCATGGAGCCCATCCCTCTTCAGGTCTTTAACTGATTTAAATTCAGAGTTTTCCTTCCCCTAGACTGGTTACCATACCAAGATTAAAGAAGTGAGTCTTCCCTACTATTTACCCATAGTTGAAAGGAAAATAAATTTATACCAAACAGGTTTGTTCAGGATTTGAACTTGGTTAGCCAAGTTCACTTCCTACAGGGATAACTGTTATACTACAAGCACTTTGTTTTAGTAAAAATACAGGAACTTAAAATTATCTCATAAAGTATGGTGTTAATTTGATCTCAATTCTAAAAAGCTGACTAAATGGGCATCACTTTTCTGAATCTCTAAAACAATGTTTTTTGCTTCTTTTTTTTTTCTTATTTTTTTCTTTTCTCTGAAAAAAATCAGTGATTTGAAGTTGTCCTGAAAAAAAAAAAAGGAAAAAAAAAACTCATTTACTTTGTCTGGATGAGGAAGTTTGTATCCTCCATTTATCCAAAGTGCTGTACTGATTAGAGCAAGTTAGCATAAGTTCAGCCATGCTAGACAGGTCATTAATGTGTAACAAAACCAAAATTTGAGCTCTGCATAGGCGGAGTTGTGTCCCTTGTATTTATTTGACACTAGAAAAGCTATGAAAGTTAAATTGGATTAGGGTCCAACCAAGATAGATAGTTGGTATTAGTTAACTTCAAGATCTCTTGTTGTCTGGCTACATCACAAAATATACTTAATCCCAGCAAAACAAATTGCTAGTAAGCAACTGGGATGAATTTGAAAAATATTGATCACCACAGCTGGTCAAATGCTCTGAATTTTAGTCAAATAAAAAATGCAATCGCACACATAGTGATTAGAATAGTTTGTTAGTTCCTGGATCATCATTGCAAATGTAATAAAATAAGAATCCATTTTCTGTTGCTGTACTTAACAGAAAAATTTATTTGTGTAGACTTTTGAATTTATTAACCCTTTTATCAGTCTCATCACTGGTTAAAGTAAAAATAGATAAATACATTTCAGAGAATAATAGACTTGATCAATATAAACTATGTAACTATAGAGATTCCAGGGAATGCATGAATAATAATTATACACAATTGTAATACTCTAAGATAAATTGTCAATTTTTATTTCTATCTGAAACTTTGGTTAATTAATAACAATACATATAATTAACAAAAATGAATATAATCTTACAAAAAAACCCATTAAGTTGGATGGGAAAAAACTGAAGATTTAGTTTTATGAAGTTAATAGCTAAGTTTTGTAAGGGTGTGTGTGTGTATGTATATATATATATATATATATATATATATATATGTGTGTGTGTGTGTGTGTGCATCTACTGGCAGACTGTTTCATTGTGTCACAACTCTTCAGTGTGGCTAGACATGCAGGACACTTCAAGCTGTGATTGAAACCCGCCCAAGTTTACATTAGATTTAGTATATTACCATTTGACCTTCAGGTAACATACGTCAGCTCGGGAATTATAACACATTATGTATTAGCTTTCATTTGTTTACATTTTGCCTTACCAGTTACCAGAGTGCTTAATTCATATATATATATATATATATATATATATATATATATATAGTTTACTTTTTCAGCAGGTGGTTTGATTTGCAGTAAGATTAAGTTGTCAATTCATGAGAAGGTCAAGATTGATAACAATACTGAGAATATTTATAAAAGCTATTGACAAAACCATTACTTATCTTTCTTTTCTTTTTTTTATATTAAGAAAAGAAAATGTTATTAAAAAACGAAATTGAAAATTAATTTATTTCAATCTTACTTTTTTCCAATAACCTGTGGCTTAAATTATATACCAAACTACCCAGAAACTAGTTTAATTTGAGAAGTGGTTGTTTTGGTGACAATTTCATATTCTACCTATACAAACAAGCACAGCAGGTTATATATAAACAAACTTTCCTCATATGTAGCATACCAAATTTCTACAAACAATCATGTTTAACAGAAATTCAGTTATAATATTGAGGTAGTATTATTTAACAGAAATTTATGAATAATTTTGAAGTGAAAAAAATTCTTACCAAAATGCCCAGTTTTCACATCAATTTGCTTGGTATTTTTAAACACTCAGGGACATGAATTGTCATTAACAAAACACACTCCCCACAAACACGAGTATAATTCTATATTCTATATAGAAAAATTTAAAATAATACAACTTAAAATTATGTTTACTTGATCATAATTAAATGCATGAAGAGAGCAAAATATCTTCAATATTCTCTTCAGTGAAAAATTACATACAGAATATATTTGTGGTCATTAGATTTTATACACTTTATTATATAATTTTGTACTCAAAACTGTGTGCGATACCTGTTACTTTTCCTTAAGAGATGAACTAAAGTATGATGACTTGGAGCTTTTTTTTTCTTTGTTCTTGCTTGGGTTCTTTATTTAATGGCATATCAACCTTTGTGGGTAATTTAATGCTAAAGCCATCTTTGTAGAAGAATAGTAATGATACTAAGGTTGATATGCCATAAAACCCAAACAAACCAAACAACCAACCAGTAGTGATACTAATAAACCCATAACTGGAAGGATAAGGAAATTAGTGCAAATAGTGCAACTGTGATTTGAACTCACTTACTATGATGTTGCAGTCCAGTACATTAACCACTATGCCACAAGAATACTTTCTCTCTCTTCTACTCTCAATATCTGAAAAAATCACCAACATTTAAGACAGAAGTCTATATATTGAAAAAAAAATATCATTTTTCTTAGTAAATGTATGATGATGATGATGATAAAAGAAATACAGCAAACTGGTGCAAAATGAGTATAAGACTAAACACGATTGGGTGGGGAAGGTGATCCACTAGGAATTGTGCAAGAAATTGAAATATATCATAGCAACTAATTTTGTTATATCAATATCATATTTCAAATGCCAGGTAGAAATATCATAAAATATCTATTTAAAATTTTTTCAAATATTTACTTTTCTTTACATGTCGGATAATCCATTCAAATAAAGAAACATTCTTTTTTATACATTTGTTTATACTATTTGAGTATTTTTAATTTTTAAAAATTAAAATTAGAAATGAACTTTATCAAGATTATAAACTCATTAAATATTTCAATGACTTTATTTGATTTATTTTGATGTTTCCTTTCAATTATATATATTAATTTAACGATGGAAATTTGAATTTGAGTTTCTTTAATTTGTCTCCAATATTTTATCTATCAAAATATAACTTTGGGAGGAGAGGGTAAATAGGCCAGTTTTATAAAATAAATGGGGAGTATGAAATTATAGTTCTAGTTTCTAGCCTGGCCTATTTACCCCCAACTTTTCTCATTCCCCAATGATACCTACATCAAAAAAATATTTTTAAAAGTTTGGCTTCAGTTTACCATGCTTTTAACCTAGACTATTAGTTATTTTATTTAGCTACCAGCTTAAATTCTCACATATCTGAGCTTTCATTCTTCACACCCTACAACTGTGAACACTATCCACAAGTATTGTTATAATTTTCGTTTTTATAAAATCTTCCACATTGCAGATATTTGGAAAAAGTATGAATTGAGCATCAAGGATTAGCCAACTGATTGAAACTTGTTGCAATTAGTACAAACACTTTGCGGCAATTTTGACAAAAGAAATCGCTAATTGTTTCCTATTTGGTAGTCGATTTGTAATGTCTGGTTACTAATCTTCTATCAACATCAAAAGAGATAAAGTAGATTGTTTTGTAAATTATTGTAATTAACAAACCAGCAGTTAGACAGAATTACTAAAAGCTTTTTGTGGAAGAGTGTTTAAGTGATCAAGTTGCCTTGGGGTAACTACACCTCTCTCTCTCTCAGCAAGCTATTTGACAGTGTAAGTTAGTCTCTTTAGATAGAGCTTTTAATTATTTCAAAGTTTTTGTTAGTAATAATAATAATGATAATATCTGGAGAAATAAAATAGTCCTTAGCATAAAAGAATAAAAAAAGAAAGAAACCATTCCTTTTTATGTTATTAATGAATATTAGTCTATTAATACTTTGTGAAATTCAATAAAAAATAAAAAAAACCTTTCAGCGATCCATTTGTCTTGTTTTGATTTATAATTTAACAATAAAGATACACCTAAACATCTTAGTAATAATACATGAAATATTTTTTACCTGAATTCAAAATGTAATGTTGTTTTTCTTCAATCAATACTGAAGATTTTAGAAATACTAAACTGGGGGGTGTCCTCGTGGTGTAATGGTTAAAGCAATGGACTGCGGAATCGTAGTAAGCGAGTTCGTACTCCAGTCACGCTATTACATTCACTTTCGGGCAAATACCCTTGGGAAAAGTATGAACCCCCTTATCCTCCCAGCTATGGGTTAAATAGTACCACTACTGTTCTTCTAAGAGAATAGCTTTGGCATTAAATAACCTACAAAGGTTGATATGCCATTAATCAAAGAAACCAAAGAAATAAACTAATTTTGTCTCCCTGTAAACAGGATTTAGTATACAGAGGAGTAAGAACCCTCACACACAACCCACTCCAATCTGTTGTCCTGGATATCACACGTAAACTGCATATGGGGTTGAGGCTGTAATTCTGAAACTCTACTCTAAGGTTCACTCTGATCCCAAGTAGTCATACTTGTTAGTGTCCCATCTATGATCAAATAGGTCTATTTGAAGATTATTTGTATTAGATTAGAATATTGCAAATTGAATTACCATGACCAGAAAATTGCATCAAACACTTGCACACAACATAGAGAACCACTGGACAGCTGTTTCGACTTTATTAGGTCTCATCAGCTGTGTATATTGTGATCTTCCCCATTGGAGATTAATCCAGTAACCACAGAATGCAGAGCCGAAACTCTACCACAGAGCCTCATCACACACAAGTGATGCCAAATCAACTAGTCATGGCAATTGTGCTGCCAATTAACTTGATGTGTCTTGTAAGAAAATGTAGATTAGAATACTTGAAACCATATCACTGTGAAAATTATTTGTATTAGATAGGAATACTTGACACTACAAAATGTGTGTGCAATCATGATCATTAGTATTAGATAGGAATAATTAAAACCATATAACTGCAAATTATCAGTATCAGATTTAGGCTTTAATTAATCCATGTGTGGTTGATATGGCATTAAACCAAGCCTAATTGTGTGTAATTATATATGCTGTATCAAGTAGAAATATCAGTTGTCCACTTGGTTATTAAAAGTTAATGTTTTAAAGAAAAATTTTCTCCAGCCCAAAAAAAAAGGACAACTTTCAAAAAACAAAAACACCTAAATATGGCAACCAGTCTTTGTTGGACACATTCTATAAACAATCCCTCCTGACCATTAAGGGAAAAGTCCCCATGGCATAGTGACTAAAGTACTGGACTGCAATATCAAAGTAAGCGAGTTCAAACTCCAGTTATGCTATTATATTCACTTTCAGGCTAATACTTTTCGGAAAGATCTGAACCTCCTTATCACCCTACTACTCAGCTATGGGTTAAATAGTTATATTGTTCTTCTGTAAGGATGACTTTGGCATTAAATAACCCAAAGGTTGATATGTCATTAAACAAACAACCCAAACCTGACCATCAAATTATTTACAGTATTTTTTCTGTTAAATGATATATATATATATATATATATATACACACACACACACGCTTTTTTTTTTTTCTTTTTTTTTTTTTTTACAAAAATTCTTTTGAACATTGAACATTTTTGTTTCTTGATATTAACACATTTTGGCTGATCCATTCTTCAGCACTTTTCTCAAAGTTAGAAATCTGGAGTGGAGAACCTTTTTCCTTATAAACTTAAAATTACCTACCTTCATTTTAGATCCTTTTGTGTTCTCTCACAAATGTCAAGACAATCATTAAAAAGTTTGTAATGTTTTCCAATTTTTAAGTAGTATATCTTAATTAAATTTGAACTAAGTTATTAAGTAAAAGTTTAAACTTTAGATTTTCTGGTAAATATACTAAATATTTGAGTGCAACAATAAATTTTAATGCAGCCTTTTAATATAACAAGGTTCTCACCTCTGTTATAGATGATACAGAAGTACTAACAACTTTTACAATTATCGGTAGTAAATATTTTGTATTCAGAAAGAATGAAAGAATGTATCAATAGCAAAATCAAACTTTTATCTCATGAGAATTGATGTTCGGATAACACTATCTTTTTAGATACACTTCAGTTTTATCAACTGATCAGTGATTACAACAGACCAAAACAGTCATGATTTAAAAAGTTAGCTTTATCATAGAGACACAACCTTATAATTTTATAGCCTTCTCAATGCTTCCTTCTTACCACCAAGCTATACTATATTGCCTGATGTATTTCCTTGTTTCATTTTTACATTCTAGTCCACATAGTATTATCAAAAACAAAAAAAAAAAAACACTTTGCCATGCTTAAAAATCTATTATTAGTGAACACTTTGCTTGTATGAAAAATTATCCCTTCTCAAGATAGACATTAAACATATAAAAAGGAATTTAAGGCCACTCTCTTCCTAATTTCTAACAAGGAGATGATGGTGGTACTTACTTTAGAGGTTTTGATACTCTACTCAGTTCTTATATCTCCTCTTATCAATATAACTTATACCATCCTCTCAGATTATTGTGGCTCTTTTGTTTTATCTAAGTGAATGTAGATTGCATGACACTTCTTTGAATCAAGATTAAAAAGATAAACTTGCCAAAGGGGTCAAGTTTCTCAGGGTCTTCCTTAAAGACAAATGACTTCTGTTTGTTCTAAAAGAAAAAGTATTTTGTGGTATTTATTGACTTATACAAATAAGCTTTCCTGAAAAGTATAATGTTTTATACATAGTACCAGACTTGAAGATTGTTAAGTTTTCATCTCCCAATATATATATATATATATATATATATATATATATATTTAGCATACTTTTATTACACATGTTAAATATCATTCCAGGATATTTTTTTTCTTTATCACATTGATTTCATAAATTACAAAATTTTTCTCAAAATAAAACCTGTCACTTGATTCGGTGATGGTAATGAATTTGGGGGTGGGGGTCCAAGTAAGCCCAAACCCCAGTACTCTAATAATACCTTTTTTCTTTTTTATTTTTATTATTGAATGTTTAATAATACAATTTTGCCAAGTTTAAAACCTTTTCCAAAGCAAAGTAAATTTTGAATAATAGGATAATTTGACACAGCCTAAATATATGCTTTAGAAAATGTACATATCTGAATATCATATTCCTAAAATTTCCATGCTAACTTGAATTATTTCATTGTAACCAATTTAAAAATAATAATAATCATTATTATTATTATCACAATAAAAATACTTAAATTGTTAGTTAGGGACAAGTTTTAACATTACAAAGCTAAATTTTTCGCTTAATTATATTTAATTAACTCAGAGCTTACCCAACTTATAGTCAATTGTTTAGGGCCCCATGGTCATCAGAGGATCATCAACAGCACTTGGTTGTATCATTTTGTTTTAGCTTTGTTGTATTTTTGTTTTTGTTTTGTTTTGTTTTTGTGTGTGTGTGTGTGTGTGTATGATATATTATGTCAACTTGTATTCCTCTATTGTCAAAAATGATGGTACATGCATTTTTTTTCTTCACAGTAAGTTTGAAAAAAGTCAAACATTGACAAAATCCAAGGTTGGGAGGGAGGGGCAAAACAAGTACCTCTTAGAGCTTCAAATAGCCAACTTTGTGTATATAATCTAACATAGAATATTGTCCAAACAGATCAGTGTATAATTTTATAAAAGTCATTTATTTCTTTTAATTATTCAGATCAAATTTTAAGTGAAAAGATTTTTTATTTAAAAAAATGTTACCATATGACGGAGAAATAAAAACAATAAAAAACTGAACTATGGAAATACAATTTTAATAACTCATCTTTTTAAAATACATTTCAATATTTGATAAATACTTCTTTTTTTTTTCTTCCCTAGAAATCTGTAATTTATATTATTTATCATTTTCTTTATGAATTTCATGTTATCCGCTTGTTACAAGTAAATGTTTTTGCTTGAATTTTTTTTTTATTTAATGTTATGTCTCTTTTACTGAAATCACTACTTTTTTTTTTTTTTTTTTTTTTTTTTTTTTTTTTTTTTTAATTCAATGTTGTCATTATTGTACAATTGTACCAAAATAGACACTATCCCATGCTAAAATATTTATTATCACTTGTGTTCTATTGTTTAGTTGTTTGATAAATATTTTATAGTATATAATGATATTTAAATGAAATTTTTGGTAACCATCTGTAGTAATGGATAATTTTTAATTTACCTATTTTTGCATTTAAAACACAAACTAAAAAATAATTTGATTTTAATTTCAGGGAGTGAATTCTCGGGTAAGCAGTTCAGGCACCATCCGGTGTGGGTCTACATCAGACATCACTCCGTCCTCCACAGATCGCCAAAGTCGAACAGACCGGCCTAGTTCCTATGTAGGATTGAGTAAGTCAACGCCATCATTAGAAACAATAGATTATAAAAAAGTAAGTATTTTTTTTCAACAGAATAAGGCAATATACTTTTAACACAACATGAATAGGGATTTAATTTTTTGTGTTAAATTAATTTAGCCAAATATTTAGCTAATTCAGATGAATTCTACAGGCTTTTCAGCAACTTTTCTCACTATAATTTCATTAGTTTTATCCTTCTTTAGAATTCAATATTTTCCACTTGAGTTTTACTGTTTGTTCCTAATTCAACCTTGTCACTAAATCAGCACAGCTTAGAATATGCTGACTGTTAGTGGAGGTGTCCGTGGTGTAATAGTTATCATCGTAGGACACGGTGACAAGAGTTCAAATCCTGGATGAGACTGATTGCATTTCACATAGCACTAATACCCTTGGGAAAGGTATGAATCCAATTATTCTCCCTCCAGCTATGGGTAAAATAGTAGGGTAGACTGAGTTCTTCAGCTTTGGTGAGGCAACTAGTCTTGGAGAAGGAAAACTCTGGATTCAAACCTGTTAAACTCCACTTAAAAATTGACCGTATGTCATATCCTGCCCGAGCAGAGGGGTTGGTAAATATGAATATGCTGACTGTACCCCTTGCAGAAAAAGAGGGAGTGGGGTTCTGGGGATGACACTAAACTTCATCTAATGGTGAGGTTCCAGTTCTGGGAAGTGAGTACAATTTCATTGCCATTACGCCTAGATCCATTATGATCTGGAACGGTATTACCTGATAAGGGGTCAAATAGATCTCTTTAAAAAGTATTTGTATTTGATAAGATCATGTGCTAAAAAACTCTTAAACTACACAAAAAATATGAATATATAATGAATGTGATTCCCTAACTTTTAGGCATAAAATAACCCTATATGAGTTGAGATGGTATTAAAATCATCCGGTCATAATTCAGCCTAATTTTGTATTATGTGAAGGGTGCTGAAAAATTTTCATCAGGACCAATAAAGGAATGATTTAAAACTATGAAAACATACACTTTATCCCACAATTCAACATACATAGCATATAATTCCTCAAGTTTCTTTAAAAGTTCAATACATGATTTAAAAAAAATTTTTTTTTTCTTTTTGGTTGTGCTGAGAACTTTTTGACAACCCTTATTTCCTCAACAAAACCATTGCACTACTTTCTAATCTGAAAGCTTTTATTAATTTATGTACAGATTTTCCTTAATTTTGAATTTTGTACTGTCCTGATTTGTGTATTGTAAAAAAAAAAAAAAAAAAAAAAAGAAATTGAATCTCACAAAATATTTGCCTCATTTTTTCTTGTGCTAAAAGATCTTTACCTTTTATTTTTTGTTTCATTCTATGAGTTTGGCTAAAATATACCCTTCTGTCTTATCTGCAAGAAATAACTAATTGGTTTACTTACCAGAGACTGTCTTTGCTAATTACCACAATTTAATCTTCCTGTGGCACTCTATAAAACTTTAATAGACAATCCCTTTTTTTCTCTCCAAAAAGAACTGATTTTTTTTTTTTATCAACACTCTTCATGATTATTTTATCTAAGATGAGATATCACTTTTATAATTATTTTCTGTTCTTTACTCCTTGAGCAAGCTGGAGGAATATATATATATATATATATATATATATATACACACATATATACACATACACACACACTTGTATTTGCTTTGCTGATTCATAAGTCATCAGATGAACAGTCTATTTCAGTATAGACTTACTAATCTAAAAGGAAATGATGTTATGTGATCCATAGAGTTGTGAATGTGCCAGAAAATGTTCACTGTAATCATTTCCCACAGATACTGTAGATGCCAAGTTAGTGCACCAACCATCTCCTCCCTTATTACTAGGAAAGAAAAAAAGGCTATGTATAATGTTTACTAATAAAATGTAAATTCATATCTACTTATGAATTGCATATTTTGATCACTTTGGTTACATTTCATAGTATATCAACTATTTAGAAAGACTTGTGTGTGAGATAGAGAAAGATCAAGAGCTTCTAACCAACAATAAAAAAAAAAAAATACTTTTTGCAACATATTTATATAATCTAATTTTATTTAATGAAGACTGAGATGTCAGAGGATTTACCCTTATGGATAAGCAATGTATAGTAATTATTTTGTTATTAGACATATGCATTTACACAACTCCTCTCCCATGTGCAGAATGTGACACAAGGTCTTTAAAGTTGGTTAAAGCTGATTAAAATTCAGTTTTCCTTCTTGACTTGTTACCTTACCAAGGCTAAAGAACTCAGTCTGTCCCACTATTTACCCAAAGCTAGAAGGGGAACAGACCATTATACCCTTTCCCAAGGGTATTAGCACAAAGTGAAATATAAACAGCCTCATCCATGATTTGAACTCAGGTCACTAATTCTCTTTCCTATAACACTAAGTGCAATTCCTTTGTAGAATAAATCTCTCCTAATTTAAAAGTTGTGGCAGTTAATAACTTTCTTGTACATTTTGCTGCTATTTTACTTTCTAATATGAGGGAGGTGCTGAAAAAAAAAACCCAAAAAAACAATATAAGAGAATATATCCCTTCATTCTGTCAACATCTTGAGATCATTTTTGTTTTTACTCTTATATTTCTACTGGCCAACCCTTTAAAAAATTAAAACTTTCTATAAAATCTATTCAGTAACTCTTAGAACCCTAAAACATCCCCACCCATTTATGCCAGTAGACTCTTGGCTGAAAAATAGTTGAAAATGTAAAATGTTGTAATTTATTATTTAACAACCTGTAAAACTGTTAAGTAACAAATTAGAACAATTTATAGGTGATGGGAATTTTCCAGAAAGATTTCAGGCTGCTTGGGTATATGTACTTTTAGACACCAGCACAAATACCAGACATTCAGCTTCTGAGATTTAAATAAGACAAGTGAAGAATAGCATTTTCTTTGTTTTTCAATGGCAAATTGTACAAACACATAAGATACAATATCATTTAAACTTTATTAAATAAAACACTAGATTAAAATATAAAAATGATTTTTTTTTTTTTTTGTTGTGCTGCTGTTTCTAATTTTTACTTTGCTATTGCAGACTTCAGTAGTCTCCCCTTAACCCTTTCAGACAGATGATTTTTTTTTTTTAATCCTTTTAGAGTAGACAAATTATTTTCGAAGAATTTGCTAAATAGATGATAGGTTCAAACAAGTCAAGTTATTATATATGGGAAAAAAAAGACATGATAATTTGATCAGCAATTGTATATCATAGTGTAATGAAAAACAATAAAGCACTCACTATTGATTATATTTTGCAAAACAAACTTTACAGAATTCTACACCACAGTGTAGCCTCCCAATGATGCTTATATACATTAATATTGAATTTGTCAATCGGAAAATCTCTTGCATTGATTGCTACAAAAAAGTCACACTGTCTGCAAAAGGAGTTAAGCAGCTAATTTTCAATAGATTGCTTAAGTTTTCAAATTTGAAGTAATTTCTAACAAACACAGCAACCATTAAAATCTAATTTCAATAGATAAAACACAAATTTTACTATAAGTTAAAGAAATATGTAATTATTAGTCTAGGTTGAACGCATCTTAAGGGTAACCCGAAAACAAACTTTTTTTAAGCTTTTTTCTTTCTTTCTTTCTTTCTTTCTATATTTTGAACTCAGGCTACAGATTACATTCCCCTCCCCCTAATGTGGGTATCATTGGTAAACAAGAAAATGGAAATTAGATTTAAGGAATCAAATTATACTTTACCAAAATTTTTCTCATTATCCAGTGATACCTGTATTAGAAAAATAAGGTCTGAAAATGACATTTTGTGTTAGCATTACTGAACTTTTAACCTGAACTATATGTCTAACATTCCAATGAATCTTTTTGTGTTGTATTCTGATATAGTTTATAAACTTTTTTTTTTGTATTTTTTCCACCCTTTATTTTTGTTAATGTATTGAAAGGTTTATTTCTTTAAAGAGAACTGCAACGTTTCTATTAGATGCATAAATTCCAAGTTGTAATGTTAACCATATGATACTTATACAATTATGCTAAATTTATCACTATAAGAAAATTAATGTTCTCTATAATGTTTTCTTTTCTTTTATTTTTCTTTAATGAAGCTTTATGAAAGTGAAAAGGAAGACTCTACTAGATTAAAGAAAGAACTAGAACAAATTAAAAAAGATCTTGCAATAACCAGAGCAGACATGGAGAAGCTTCGAAGGTCACATGAAACTATTTCAGCAGAGTCAAATCAAGAGAAAAGAGTAAGTAAAGAAAAAACCCTTTTAATGTCAATATAATCTGAGTCTCTTTTAATTATTGATTTTTCATAATTGTTTCTTAGCCAATTCCACAATTTTAATCTTCATGTTCAAGCATAATTTCAACCAACAAGTACACAATCATACATGCTATAGGTAGCAATTGTATTGAAATGATCAGCCAGGCAATTTCATCAGCTTCTCTTAATGGACGGAAAAAATACCAAAGTGGTTAGCTAAGGTCCTGGTTAGCCACTGTGTACTCTGTATTATTCTGAAAAGTGTCAGCTCTGTCTATAAGGCTTAAAATACACTGACTGTATCCCTCGCATATGGGTAGGACACTTCTAGAAAGGAGAGTATCCTGGGGATGACACTAAACTACATTTGATGGTGAGGCTTCAGTTCTGGGGAGTATGGAGTACACCTTCATTGCTATGAGGTCTACTCTGACTTGAAGTGTTAGGGTCCCATCTATTAGTTAATAGATCTATTTAAAAATTATTCATATTTGATAGCATTATGTGCAAAAAAAAAACCTCCTAAGAGACAACTACACTAAGAATGTAAATATGAACATACAATAAATGCAATTCCACAATCTCTAGGCATAAGATAACCCTAAGCAGGTTATCGTGCCATTAAAATCAGTCCATCATATATAGTATTATAAATCTGCTATCTTTTGGTCCTTCAGCAATTCAGACTTGGCATGCGTGTGCACACACACACACAATATTTTTTTGTTTAAATTCAATTTCATGCTTGACCAGAAAACTTTACATAAGAAATTTGGATATCTCATCAAAATGACTTTCTTACAGTTTTTATCTGTTTCATGGTTTGACCATTCCTCTTTCTTTTCTTTTTTTTCTTTCCTTTTCTTTTAAACATATCAAAAAACAATTATGTTCAAATCTATTTAGCAATATATTTGATACAAGGTAAAAATTTCATAGTATTAACATAATACTTGTGTCTTATAAATTTTTTTCTTGTCTTCTCTTTCATGCAGGAAAAGAGGGCATTGGAACGGAGATTGTCCGAGTTAGAATCCACAGTTGTCGTAAGTATTTGTTTCATTATTACATATCTTATTTTCTCCTTGTTATCAGAATATGTCGTATCAGAAGAGTTTTGTAAACAAAAACCTATATACAGGTGGACACTGATTTAGCTCTTTTTCAGTATTTTTTACCATGTTATCGTATTAAGCAATTTAAAATTATAGCTTGCATGATCATTGTTGATTTTTACATGTGGTGTATTTAAAACTTTGTTGACTCTACAATTTGAGGACTGTGCATATCAATAAATAAGCAAATTTATGAATAGATATAGCATCTATCAATCCTAAATGTATTTAAAATATGTGAATCTGTGCAAAAGATTTCATGTCTTGTCCTTTGAAATCTTTTTTTAAATAATTTTTAATTTTTTTTAATTGTATATCATGGCCAATTAGGTGTCATAAAAATGATTAATAAAGAGAAAATGAAGCCAAAAATATTTTGATAAAAAGAGTCTTCAGAAAATTTAATCATATGAAAAAAAATAGAGGTATTACTGAAAAGTTCTTAGTACCGTCAAGGTGGGGTGGGGTTAAGAAACTTTAAAAAAAACAATGTATGTATTTATCCAACCCCTCCATGGGCAGGATGTGACGCAAGATCAATTTTTAAGCAGAGTAAAGCTGGTTTGAATCCAGAGTTTTCCTCTTCCTATTCCAGTTGTGTCTGATCAAGGCTAAAGAACCCAATCTGCTCTACTATTTACTGATAGCTGGTGAGAAAATAGGATTCCTAACTTTCTCAAGGATATTAGTGCAAAGTGAAATGTAAACAGCTTCTTCTAGGATTTTGAACTCGGGCCACAGATTACATTTCCTACAATGATAACTGTTATGTTACAAGAAACAACATACCAATTATGTCGAACTGCAGGATGAATGTGTTGAATAATGTGCATCTTATGGCTTGAGATCAGGGTTTCTTAAACTTTTTATTTGATGCTGCACCCCTTGGAATCAAATTTAATTTCCATTCACCCACAAATAAAATAATTGAATATTGTAATTTAATTACAAAACAACTGATTTACCAGTGTTTGATAAATTTACATGAGAAAAGAATCAATAAACTGCAAATAAATACAAATACACCTTTTAAATCTTGAATTATTTCTTAATGGGAGCAATGGGTTTGGTGGGTACTGAGATCATGAATATCAGTATGTTCTATATTCAAACTGCTTCTGTGTTTAGTCAATAATGCATATGGCACAATCCAGATTCCATCTTGTACTAACTTGAAAAAGCTAGTAAAATTGGCTCAACAGTTGCACAAAGCCTGAGATATTTTGCTACAGTTTTTTTTTTTTTTCTTTTTTTTTCTGTTCATCCAGTAATATTCAACTAGTAAATTCACTCTGCTTTCATTCACCTTGCCAAAATTTTATTCTCTCCCAGAAATCTATTATTTTGAGAAACCTTGCTCTTGATCATTCTCATTTTTGGTTGTGTCAGAACTTTTCAGCACCATTTCATAATCTAATCTTTTAATATAAACTATAATTATGGGGCTACAATCGAGAATACATCCCATTCTTATTCATTTATCAAGAAGAAATAGCTATAAAAAAAGTCTTATTCTTTGTTAGTTTATCAGTAGACCAAAAAAACTAACTTTGCTATCATTGGTTATCTTAAGAGCAAAAATTACTTTCAAATTGCTATATAAAAGCTAAAAGTATAATTATTTAGTTGAAAATAACAAAAACTATAAGAGAAAATGTCATGACTCTACCTGGGATTGAACCCAGGTCTTCCGGGCCATTGGCAAACACTCTAAAAACCGGACATTGGCCTAGCGGTTAGAGTGTTCGCCAATGGCCCTGGAGACCTGGGTTCAATCCCAGGTCAAGTCATACCAAAGACTCAAAAAATGGTACTTGATGCCTCCTTGTTTTAACACTCAGCATTATAAGGTATGGATCAAGGGTAAAGTGGAGCACTCCAAGGAAAGGAGTAGCGCCCTCCCCTACACCTTGGTGTAGTAAGCTATGGAAAAGGGAACCTTCAGGTCACCCTTGACTATGGTCGCCAACTTTACTTTATAAAAGAAAAGTTTTTTTCTAATTTACTAACATATGAGGTTCATTCAATTAATAGAGGGAATATCCCTCCCTCTTAAATGTAAATTCTGCATTGCTTGGAATCATTTAGAACAAAAATTCAGTTATTTTGATTACACAAAAATGTTTAGAGGGGATTCAAAATGGTGGCAAATCAGAGTGCTCCAAGCTAGAACAGAGGTCTGTTATCAAATTTTTTTATGACTGAAAAATGCAAACCCTGTACCAAGGAGCATGTCTTAATCAAAAAATCTTTACAAAAGAACTAAATATGGGTTTGCCATTCATTACAAGCCTGAAACAAAAAGACAATCCATGGAGTGAAAACACACTGTGACTCTTCAGTAAAGAAAAAGTTCCAGGTGCAGCAGTCAGTAAAGAAGGTCATGCTGATAGTCTTTAGGGACATGAAAAAAACCATCACAATTGATTTTCTTGAAAAAGGTCCAACTGTAAACAATTCTTCCTATTACCAATTCTTTCATCAAAATTCACCTTATTTATTGTGTGTGTTATATATATAATAACATTGCTGGTTGTCACTAAATCACTTTGTGGGTTTGTGTCAAACCAAGTGCAATATAATATGGAGAGTGCTCAATATCTCGGATAGAGCTATTATATGATAATGATAAATAAATATATATTAGATATATATATTTAATTCATGGAATTTAGACTGTGACCCCTGGGTTTCATGGAGTTTTTTGCAAAACAACAATCATCAGGCAGTTAAGAAAATAAAATGAATCGAAAAAATACGGTCAAAAAACCGTTGGGATTTTGTAGGAATCTTTACATGTGATTGTGAAAGTGGGTTATAGTGGCGTATTATTGTGTGTGTGCGCGCGCGTTGTTTTAACCAGATATAAATTCCTCAGTGTATCTTATTTTTTTGCTACATTATTTTATTTCTGTATGTGTAGGTGTGTGTATATATATATATATAATTTTGTTACAGTAAATATCATTAAGTAGGATTCTGATACTTGAATTAAAATGTATTTATGAATATATCTTTATTCATAATATATTAGTCTGCAACATAACTTTTGAGCCCCTGTCTAACAAAAAAACTTAATATGCTAACCTCAGTTAATTTTAGTTTTACATCCTCATTCTATTACTCATAGCTGAAAATCTGCCCTACAGGATATGTTATTTTTAAGTTACATAAAGAAACCATAGATATATATTTTTATTACAATAAACACAGACTTGACACTGAATGTTTTTTGAGAACTTATAACAAGTTTATGACCCTGGTGCCCATTACTTGTTTTACTTTTTTCTTTTCTTTTTTTTTTTTTTTCCTTTGGAGTGGGGGGGTAGAAATTTTTTTAACCATGTTAATTATACAAAGCATTATGTACATTTGAAGTTGAAAAAAAAAATTCATTATGTTAATTTTGACAATAAACAATAGAAAAGAGAAGTGTCAATTAAATGCTGTTAATTAACATTACAAATTATAGTGAAATGATTCCAGTAGTTAATGTCTAAAATTACAAATAGCTTCAAATTACTAAAATATAATTTTATTTCCTTTAATTTTGTGATGACTCATTATAATTGCAAAAATTTGTTTGGATCTTTTTTTTTTTCTTTTTTGCTTGCTTTTGTTGTTACCATATTTCATATCAAAGACCAACCATTTGCAAAGATGTATTGGAATGTCTTTAATTAGATTCATTGAATATACTGATTATTCATTAAGGAGCAGCTGTTATGAACTTATTTAATTAGAGTATCATTGAAGAATTTTTTTTTTCCATCTTGCAAAGTAAACAGAGAAGCTGATCATTTTTTGTTTCTTTATATATATTTTTTTTTTTTAACTGTACTAGCATTTCAGTAAAGATCTTATTGTAGATGTTTTGTGTGCTGACACCACGTTTCAGTTAAGGCCTCAGATATATTAACACTTTCCACAGGTAATTACATGTATCAACATGGATTTTTTTAACGAACTAACCTTAAAATAATTTTATAACTTTTGATCTGCCTTAGATGTTTATACTGTGATAAGATGTACTTGTTCTTTGGGATAATGAGAACATGATGGGGCTATTTGTACAATTTACAAGAAAGGGGAATTAATTTTTTTTTTTTTTTTTTCCTCTCAGGATGTTCTCATGATTTAAGAAAGAAGGAATTTGTTGCCTTCACCATCAATGTAATATAAGTCATTGCTATTAGTATGTATTCTAGAATTTCTCAAATCTAGATTGGTGGGGTGGGGTCCATAATACAAACTATAGCAAAAGTGCCCACTACATTGAATCCAATCAACTGGTAGATCACACTCCATTTGAAAAAAGAATTTTTTTTTTTTTTTTATTTTTTTTTTTTAGATGCTAGCCTATCATCTATCTTCCATTTGAATAACATAGTGACTATAAAGGTATTCAGTTGTATTGTGACATAAAGATTTATGTAGTGATACAAGGTACATGAACATATATTTTACATATAAAGTATTGTCAGTACTTATGTAAATAAATATATTTAGCATTTTTTAATACGGGCAGATCATTTTGACCGAGTCATTTTAAAAGTAACTCACAAGCCAAAAATGTGTGGGCATCCATGGACTAAAAAATATTTTGTTTTCTTCGAACAGGTGGAAAATATAATTATCAGGTCAACAAAAAGATGTTACACAAGTGGTTCCATATTTTATGAGGTTTTTGCTTTTTACTGTATTATTAATTATCTATTCTACAAAGGTCATTAGTTGAAGTGGTCAGAAGAATTTGAAGGAGGGCTTAAAATATATAAGCAATACTTTCCAAATGGTATCCATCCATTACATATAAAATCTGGAATAGGGAAAAAGCAACACAAACCGTGGAGGTATCAACTATATAAGTTACAATACATTTTCTATGTTAGAAAAGAGGTTAACTGAATCAAAAGGATCCTTAGACTACATCAGCACAGCCACCTTTCATAACCTCCTTAGAGATGCATATACTATAACAGTTATACCAATCTAAAAATTAATTTTGTGTCACACCCTTCCTATTGGGAAGGATTTAGATTGATACATACTATAATTGTTCTCTCAAGAGAGAGATGGATGATAAAACATTGCATATATAACATTTCATGCAAATGGGAGAAAGGTTATAAGAAAAAAAAATCGGGCAGATCCTTAAAGTGAGACACAAGAAAAACTATAATCGAAGGTAAAGTGAGCACACTATCTCTTGTAGGATAAGCTTCATATAATAAAGAGCATTGCTAGAAAGTGAGAAAATTAAAAGAACCTGCATACATTAGCCTTGCAGATAGATTAATAAGCTAAAATGTTGAACTCTTTGCTGAGCCAGGAAAGGATTAGAGAGGAAATCTGTGTCTGAAATATTGAAAAGCCTTGGTTAGGCATATTGCTTTGAGGTTTAGACAATTATGTTCCAGTCTGTACATTTGCCAATTTTTTCTTTTCTTTACATATGAACTGAAGAAAGCCATAGAATGGAACAGCTGAAATGCTATGGTAACACCAAAAGCATCAAAAAAGAATTAGATTAATAGTCTAAATAAATCTTGGAATTCAATTGCAGAAAATTTTTTTTAAATCCAACAGTTTTACACACACACACACACACACACACACACACACACACACATGATACCAAGTAATAAAAACTAAAAAATCAGATCTGACATGTAAGAATGTTTAGAAACTTGCAAAATAAAATAACTACATCCATGTTTTAAACATGACTCCAGCCTTACAACACCCAGCTCAATAATTTTATTTGTTTTATATTTTTAAATCTCTTTAGAATCACATAAATATTAAGAGGGAACGTGTCACTTTAAACACAGAAAAATAAATTGATTTAACATGAGTCTCCTCTCCATTTCATCTCTGTATTTATGATATATTTTAATTATAAGTTCTATTGTGAAGTATTAGCTATAAAGTAAACCACATCTTAAACTGAAATTGACCAAGAATAATAACCAAAGCCATATTGACTACTACTTCTCTAATTCACAAGAGGAGACATTTTTTGTTTTTAACAGGTTTATATAGTTTTCTTTTTTGTGTGTGTGTAAAAATGATATTTTTAATTTTGGGGATAATTCTATTATGAAGCATCTATTGGATGTGATAATGTAAGTTTAGTATGAATTTAGACTAAGAAAAAATAGTTTCATGGCCCTATTTGGTCTCTATCATGAATTTTAAATTCAAAAAAATCATCTCCATTGTAGTCAGCTTATATTTAAATACCCTACATAATTCTTTTGGAATTAGTAAAATAGTTTCATTTTCACTTTTAGGTGCCTGCCTTTAATAATTTCTACTTAGAAACTGCTACAAATTTATGATAATACACACACACACACACACACACACACACACAGAGCTTCTGCATTTGCAAATATTACTAATGCTACTCATTCGAGACTTGATATTTGGCTTCGTAACTAATGATTGAGTATTTGATAACTTGGTTTTTCAAGAAGCAAGGAAGAGTAGAACATCTGATAATTCTCTTGCTCAAATTTCTATAATAAAAAAATTAATTGCATAATCTGTTAAAGACCTTTCTATTTACTACTCCAGGTATTTCCAAGTTATTATTTATATATCTTGGACTATTCTCATTGTGATTGTTATATTCACAACATTTTAACCACTGTACACTTTGCTGTTTGCTCTCATGTTAAGGTAGTTTTTGAGATTATTTTTACGTAATTGCTAATAGCAGATCAACATTGTTTAGTACAGTCTTTTCTTTATTTTTGACTCTCACATCCAGGTGAAATATTTATTCATTTACTAAAATGAAAACATTTCTCAAGAATAACTTTCTCTTTTCATTTAGATTTAACTGTTTAATGTATTAATACTAAGAATTTTTTTTAGAAATATGTATAAATTGATTTTTTTCCTTGTAACATTAATAGATTATTGATGGATATAATTAAGTTAATACTTATATTTTTATTTATACACATCCCATTGATATTTGGATGAGAAACTAGTGTTTTTATTTCTAACTTCAAAATGATTCTCATTTCAGTTAGTTTACGTATTTCTAAAAAAAATATTCATATTTACTTTTTATTTATATTTTATCATCCAATTTCATCATTTTGGCTGTGATATTGCGACCTTTTTTTTAACATATCTTTTGCAGTACTTTTTCTTTTCCATGTGTGTGTGTATATATATCTTTCAATACAGAAAATGAATTGATCATATTCCTAATATTAAAGTCTTGTTTACAGCTTACCTGTCATTGTATCTGGTGTTGTTGGTTTGTATTTTAGGATAATTACAATAAGATCATGGATTTGAAAAGAAATACGTATCTCTATCTATCTATCTATCTTTTGTTTTGCTATTTTTTTATTGTTACTTTTTTTTTTTTAATTTTGATATTGCATTTTTAATACTGAAAAAGCATTTTTGTCTCCTGCCTCTTAAGAGACAGCACATTGTAAATAATGAATTCTGAACATAGAAATAAGTTTTTATAAGATGACCTTCAAACATTTAAGGTACTTGGACACATTAAAGGATCTCTTTTGGTTATTTTAGTGTTTGAAAATTTAAGTTTAGCATTTTGTCTTGTATCAACTTTATTTCCATCAAATTATTTTTACTTTTTTGTTTAATTTACTTGACAATAGAATTATTGGCTTTTTAATTGTTTTGGTTTTATTTTTCTTGTATAATTTAATGTTTTCAATTTGATAACCAGGTCTTGGGATTTATATCTGTGAAAGACATAATGATTTCTCCAAATTTATAACACCACCTTGTCAGCAGGACTAACAATACTCTGATTTTGTTATGGAGAGGATTAAGACTACTCCACCAAAAAAGACTGTCCTAGGTATGGCACTGAACTACATGTGATATAGTTCTGAAGATTTGGAAAATGTAGAGTACCCTTTCATTGCCATTACTACGGGGTTCACTCTAACTTGGAGTGTTAGTACCTGCTAGGTCAAATAAATGTTTAAAAATTATTTGTATTTGATAAGAATACTTGATATCATATAACTATAAGTTATTTGTATCAAGAATAGTTACTTGAAATCGTACAACTGTATGCAAATTATTTGTATTAGGAATATTTGATGCCATATAACCATGTACGAAAAAAACCTCTTAACTACACAAAACATGTAAATATGAACATACAATGAATGCAATTCCCTAACCTCAAGGTATAAAATAACTCTAGACGAGATCAGATCAATAAACCAATCAATTTCGATAACTTTACTAATAAAAGGAGTATTTTTAATTTACTTTTATTAAAAATTTCACCAAATCAAATAAGTCAAGGGAATTTTCATTGTGTAAGTAAAACAAATCCTTATCTTAGAATATTTTAAAACCAAAGCAGTTGGATCCCCTCTTAAGACTGGGAGTGGGAGAGTAACCTTCATGGTGTACCGGTTAACGTGCTGAATCACAACATGATAGAAAGCAAGTTCAAATTCTAGTACTGCTATTACATTCACTTTTTAATTAATACCCTTGGGAAAGGTATAAACACCTTTTTCTCGCCACCCTCAACTGTGGGTTAAATTGTACCCGTACCATCTTCTATACGTATGGCCATCTCAGTTAGCTGGGACTGTAGAATATGCCATGACATCTCTGTAGATGGGTAAGACTTCTTCACCCGCAAAGAGTGTCCTAAATATGACACTAAACCATCTGATTGAAGCTTCGGGGAATGGGGAGTACTCCTTCATTGCCATTACTCCTAGGTCCAATCTGATTTGGAGGGACTGGACCTGATAGGGTCCCAGCTATATATCATATAGAGCTGTATAATCATTTACTATACTGGAAACCATTTAACTATTTGACAACAAATGATTGATATTAAATTGAATTATTAGTATTAGATAGCAATACTTGAAACCATTTAACAGTGAAAACAAATGAGTTCTGGCTTGTTTAAACATTGTTACCTACAACCTATTTGTTTACAAATCCTATATATATATATATATATATATATATATATATATATATATATAGGATTTGATATGCCATAATACACAACCAAACCAATCATATAGATTTAATATATGTGTGTGTGTGTGTGTGTGTGTGTAAACAGGATTTGGAATTAAATAACCTACAAGTGTTGATATGCCATAAAATACAACCAACCAAGGATGGCTTTGGCATTAAACAACCCACAATGGTTGATATGCCATTAAACAAAGAAAACAAACCAAACCCTCTTGAGACAGCTATTTTTTTTAACTCTGCAAAATAACAAATTATCATCAACAATAATGTGCTAAAATAGCTTGAAAATTTCAGCACATGATAAACGTTATGCCCTGTTGACAGAACATTTCTGTATACCCAAATAATCTCCTGATTTAATCAAATACTTTATTTCAAGTATATGTAAGTAGTTATTCATAAAGTTACTGAAAGCTTCATGTAAATTGTACACTTGAAATGTTACATTAAAAGTCTTGTCTATATTAAATACTCAGTAATTTATGCATAAATTTCAAAGGAAGTAAGTCTGTTTAGATTTTTTTACTTGTGCTAATTTTTTTTTTTTTTTCCCCCAGTATATTTTAAAATACAGTGAATTAATATTTCAAATTTACTTACATTTTTGAATTGGGTGTTACTTGTATTTTTGCATCAGAAGAGTTGAAATATTTTAACCTCAAAAACTGAAATACCATGACTATCTTTGTCTTATTTACCTAGTTTTAAAATTAGACATTTTTCTTGCTTGCATTCAACTTGCTGGAACAAGTACAAAACTGATAATAAATATTATGCATGAACATTTTTCAAACTCCTTTCTCTCTCACACCATTTGCATTTTTAAATCATTTCTGTAAAAAAAAAATTGTCATAATCTTTTGTAGTCATGTGCAGTATGATCATTTAACAAGTTTTGTACATAAATCATTTGATCTTTCTTATTTACTAGGTTGGGCTTGAGTTATTTCTTTCAGGGTTTCTTTGAAATAAAATGACCAAATTAGATTTAGAGAAAAACAGGTTTAGGGATACAGATATTTGTCTGTCCATCTCTCTCATTTTATGGTTCTCAAAAGAAATAAAACAATGGATCTTTTATGATATTGCCAAATCTAAGGCGATTATATCCTTAGATTAAAAGTTCTAAGTATGCATTTGTTAAAGATATTTATTTATCAATATATATATATATATATATATATATATATATATATATATATACACACACACAATAAGACTTCATGTTTGATTTGAGCCCCTAAATTATGATTTTTATTAAAATAAATAGCTATGAAAAATTAACTGTTAGTCTTTTCAAATTTCTGTTTATTTTTTAAATATATTTTACAAAACTTGATCATAATGAAATTTTTTGTTAAATCATCTACAATAAGTATGTAAATATTATCATTGATTATGTAGTGGGCCTGTTGTTATTTGCAAGCAATATAAACCACACAGACAAAAGAATATTCACAACAAAGCAATACAAACAAAAATACATTCATATATCAAGTACATTATGAAAAAAAAACATTACAAATGTTTAAATATAGTTTGTCAAATATTCGTGTGTGTGTTTAATTATCTAGGTGTATGCGAGAAGACTAAATACCAAGTGTCCTGTAGAGTATATGCACATGATACAGTATTTCACACCAAGTACTAATACACAGGTCATTTTGTCTCTTTCTGGTTTTGACAAAGAGTCTAAGACTGTATGTGTGCATGGAGGGATGTGAATACTTTTGGCCAATTGGAAGAAGGTGAGAAGAAAAACCTCACAGACTATACACGCATGTATGTTTTTTGGGCTATATGTCGCTAGCTGGGAAAGCAAAGAATGAGAGAATAAGAGTTGTCCAACTGGGAGTCAGAATGTAAGAGGGAATTATCGGAAGTCTAAAGTATATATAGTTAACCCTATCATGTGGTTGACTCCAAACATACTATTAATTTTGCACAGGACAAAATCAAAGGTGCAGACATATTTGGGAGCACAAATCTCGTGACTTCCCTGACCAATAATTAGATTACTGATGTCCACCACTTTTTGTTTTGGGAACAAGTGAATCAGGATCCTATTTTCTAGAATTTTTTGTATTTAAAAAAATATAGGAGTGTAAATCCTATAGTTATGAAATTAACATTGTGCATTATACTGGCATTCATCTTTATAACAATATTATACAGGAATATTCTATGGCATTATTTTTTTTTTTTTTTTTTTTTTTTTTTTTTTAACTTTAACCTGTCAGTGGTGCTTAGTATCCTCTACAGAGGGATAATACCTCCTCATAAAAAAGGAGTCTCCTGGATGTGACACTAAACTGCAACTGATGATGAGGATCCAGTTCTGGAGCCCTTAGATATGTATCCCTTGTTTGCCATTACTCCCAGCTCCACTCTGACCTGATGTGATTGTACTTGTCAAGCTCCCATCTTTGGGTCAAATATATCTGTTTGAAAATTAATTCATACTTTGTAGCACCATGTGCAAAAAACCTCTTAAGAAACAATTACACAAAAATATAAATACGAATGTACAATGAATGCAATTCCCTAACTTCTAGGCATAAAATAACCCTAAATGTGTTAACATGCTATTAAGATCAATCAATCTTTTTAAAAATCTAATATTAAAACCTTCTTCGTATATGATAATTTGGTCCTTTTTCAAATGTTTTAATTTTTTTTCATCCTTACAGGAAGTGGATACACAAAAAACTAAAATGCAAATTGATTAGAAAAATTGTGACATCATACTAATTCCTAAATGTTTTATTTAATGTGCTTTGCAATAAGCAAAGACAAATTTATTTGCATTGTAAACAGAGCTTTAAAAAATTGAATCTTTTCTACTATATTGGATTTTTAAAAAGAGCTTTTTTTCCAGAAAATGTTTACGGAAGTGTCCTACTTTTGTATAAAGTTTCTAAAAAAAAATTGATTCTTTTTTTTTTTTTTCTTTCCATCTGTTGCAAGTGAAGATCCTAATATTTTATTGTACCTGTAAAAATGTTTCCTTTTTAAACCTTTGCAGAGTTGGCAAGATGTAAGTCTACATTGACCATGGTCTGTAGTTATCTTCTCAAAACTCTTCTGGTGGCATTTTTTATATATATATATATATATATATATATATATATATATATATATATATATATATACATCTAAGTCCCTCCCTCACTACTCCCCAACATTTTTTCTACCTCAACTACTTCATCTTGTGAACCTTTTGGTGTGGTTATTTTTATTTTTTTGGGATGTGTTTTGTTTTGTGTTTTGTTTTTGGTTTTACAAAATTTATCAATGCTAATGCCAGACAAAGTTCCTTTCTCCAGGTTTACAGTGCTGTAAGGGTAACCCAAAGCCAAACTTTTTAGAATTAAGTTTGAAAAGTTTTCTTGTTCCCAATGATACCTGCATAAAAAAAAATAGGTAAAAAAAAAAGTTTGGCTTCAGGTTACTCTTACCATACTTTTAACTTGGACTATAATTTTTTAATTTTAATTTTTTTTTTTTTATGTTGATTGATTCTAGCATAACTTTCTTTCTCTCATTTACTTTTAAACATAGACATTTTATATATATATATATAATGATTCCTAGGGTCAGTTAATATTAGTTTTTCTTTTAATCTAACAATCAACAAATAAAAGGTACTGAAGTGGAAATTGCCAATTTTAGAATTAGTCAGGTTTTCTTACATATATATAAAGGTGTTAGAATTTCTTCTTTCCTCCTTTGTTTAGTTGGAGAGCCATCAATTCAAATAGTCATCTTATCACTTTGTTCATTTCTTATTTATCCTCCTGCTTATGTACTGGTTCATTGAATTCTTCCTGACAAAAAAAAAGCTGCATGGTGGCTCAACAAGCTCATTTGGTGTGGCTGTAGATTTTTTTGTTCCTAATTTCCTTTCCCCTTTTTAGTGGTCATGTTTATTTTCACCAAATATTACTATTAATATTATCATTAATAAAAAAAAAAAATAATAAGCACGGCATTTGCATGATAAATTGTTTAGTAACCTCTTTGCTTCAGACTTAAAATCCTGATAAAAGATTATAATAAAAATCAGAAGTTTTGGGGGTGGGTTAATTATTGCATATTTCTATGCAATGTTTTCTTAGTATTTTAAATGATATGCAGATTTTGAAAGGTTTTCACTTTTTTTTTTCTGTTCGCAAATCTGTAAAATGGGCATCGGTTATTATGCTATCTGCAATAAACAAATTCTTTATACATTTTGATCAATCCTTATGCTTAAGTGAAATTATTTAAAGGCAAAATATATTTTTAATTGTATAAAATCAAATAATGTAAATGTTTTTCGGGTTTTTTGTTGGTTTTTTTTTTTGGTTTTTTTTTTTTTTACAAAATTAAAAAAATAATCTGACAGCAAAGAGGTTAAATCTAATCAAAGATGAAGAAATTTGCAGGCTCCTTTGTACAATTAAATTCATGCTTCCAGATAAATTAAATATATTTTAACCTTTTTTTTTTTTTTTTTCTTTTAGCATTTTCAATGATTTTTAGTTATTAATTCATATTATGTCTCAATTTTAAGTTCATATTTCATTTCAATTCATTTGCTTTGTTTGTTTTTTTTTTTAATTCTGGTTTTCTTTGCAAAATCAAAATATTATATATACTCATGTATAAATCATATTTTGAAAACCTAATTTTTAGGCTCAAAATTGGTGTTGACATGAGAAATAATTTTATAAGGTTGAAATTAAAGTGTCTTAGGAAGAAGAACTTGGAAACAACTTTTAGTTTTAAAAATTACTTCTATAAATTAATAATTTCATCACCATAAATCTAAGGGCCTCTTATGCCCGAGTATTTGTGTGTGAGTATATTGTATTGTATGCAAAATAATTATTCCAGTCTAATTAATTTTGAAGTAAAAACTTCATCAGAAACTTATTTAATATGAACTCTGTGTTGTATGTTCAAATATTTTTTAACATACAGCACCAAGTTCATATTAAAAAAAAGTCACTGCTGAAGTTTTTACTTCAAAATTAATTAAATCCAAATAATTATTTTGCATTGCAATAGCCCTCTAAACAAATACAATAAAATAATTTGTGCAATGCTTCAAGCAAATTATAAAATACTTATATATATTACAAGGAAAAAAATGGCTTTTGATATGTAAGAGTTTTACTAGAAGAAGCATATGATTTTGTATTTAATAATTTTAGGCAAAAATTTCTACTAACTAGGCATATTGTAGTTAATTTGTAAATAAGAAATTTAGCTAAAAAAATAAACAAACATTTGATTTATTTTCATTATTCAATTAGTTTCGTCAAATTTGTTTTTTTTTGTTTGTTTTTTATACTAAGAATTGTTACATTCCATTTGAGATTCATTAAAATATTAAATCATTTTTTCTTTTTCTTTTTTTTTTTTTTTCAAAAAATTTTTTAAAGATGTAAATTAAATAAATGACAAGTTTTTTTTTTTTTATTATGGAAACTTTTTTCTATATTTTCCTTTTAAATATTACGCAATTGTTAAATTTATTTTTGACACTGTAAATTAAAGGTATTTTAAAATTTCAGTCAGATAATGTTTTTTTTTGGGGGGGGTATTTATTTATTTATTTATTTATTTAAAAAAAAATATGTAGAATTAAAATAAATAGCCATCACTGAGATTATACTTTCTCCATTTCAGTTTGAATTAATTTGTATACTTCCTTTTTTAAAGTTTAATAAAATGCCAGGTCTGAACAATACATTTCAGTTGTAAACTTTTTGATAGTTCATATGCATATTCACATAAAAATATACACTGCATTAATAATTAAGATCATTATCAATTTATATGAATTTTTGTATTCATTGTGTATATATATATATATATATATATATATATATATATATATATATATAATTTAATCCAATCTTAGACTACAATTGTGGGATACAAATGAGTATTGAGCCCCAACCTCTAATAGTGATCTCTTAAATGTTGTTTTATAGCAGCCACTGTCCTTGCTTTTTTTGGGGGGGGGGTCTTTTTCTTTCTCCCCTTTCCCCTCCCCTCCCCCCAAAAAATAGATAGGATAATTGAACCCTTCTTCATATACTCAACATAGTTAACAGAATATTTTGGCTGATCAATTCTTCAGCCCTTGATATAAATATATATATTCCATAAAATGAAAAAGTAATGGTTTCTCTCTCAAGATTTGAATGTGAAATTATATGATAAAGTGTACTCTATATAAAGTTTAAAGATGTCATACACATTTTATAAGTACATTTTTGCTAAAGAGAATTTTAAAGAAATTTCTAATATCTTGAAATATATTCATATAAATGTTACTTGATCAGGTGAATATAATTTTAAATTTTTATGACACTTTTTAATACGAGTCTATACAGTATGTTTTAGCATTTAGAATTATCCTGTTGGTGGGAGTGGAGGTGTTATTAAAAATTTATATCGCAATCAAATTTTGAGGGCTCCCAAAAAGCAGGGGTCAAGCAAATTCATATCATGAAAATTCAAGCATCATGTGAAATTTGAAATTTCATCTTTATGATATTAAAATTTGCAAAATAGACTGGAGCTTTTTGAGGCGAAAATAACTTTCAACATTTAGTTTTTAAATAAAAATAACTTGACTCTTTTTTTTGGTGCAGAGAGTAACTAGAGTCGGCCAAATATACTTAATGCATGAGGGCAAGATGCAACTTTAGTCAACATAACTTAAAAATCTTGGATTTTGTGAAATATACTCCTCAAAAGTTCCTCTTATTGAATATACCCCAGCCCTAAAATCTTTAGTAGGACAATTTAAAAAATTTTTTTTTTTAAATATCAGGGAATAAAAAATCTCTTCTAAACACACTTATACAATATACTCCCAACATCAATAGTGTATTGTAGTATTGTGATTATGACACTCCAACAAATTTTATTTGCAAGCTTTTTTTATTTTATGGTGAAAAGTGAATTCCAGCTATTAGATTTGTTGCCAAATGCATTGCACCAAAAGGGTTAAAGTTGGAGTACCATTAACATATTCAGACATGAGATTGCTTCAAATGGTGGGGTGTGGTATTTTTAAGGAAGTAAACATAGTTACAAATGTAATTCATTAATATTATTGATGTCATTAGCAATTATATTGATCTAATACAAAAGTTATTTTTCTTTTTCTACTAAAAGAATTTGTGGTTTTTAATGATAAGAAAGCTGATAGATATAAATTAATCTAACTTTTTTCCCTTCTTTTCATTTGTAAATATCCCACTATTAAGAAAATTTTTAGTCATTGAAACAAATGATAATCTGAAGGTGCTAGGTCTTTTGAATCTGAGAGAATAGAGTAAAATCTTCCTAGTTTAATGATTTTATTTTCTTCTGATTCTTCTTTTGAAGACCTTGTATTGTCATACAAGAAGTTGATATTGTTATGTCCATCAGACTGTATATTTCAGATGAAATTCACCACTGGCAAACACAAACTGTTAACGATTAAAGTCTACAGTGATGGTTTCTAAGTAGACAATACTTGTCAGTTTTCAGTGTGAGAATTAGTTTGATAGAGGGTGATAAACATTACTTTTGCACACAGTACCTATTTCTCACTTTTTATTTCAGTCCAATGAAAGAAAGCGGGGGGTTTTCTTCTTAATCAACAGCAGATTGTTGCAAGTGGTTTAACATTATTTAGCAGAGAATTTAGCACAATTTATGATCACCTGTTAATAGGAGTTAAAATATACTGATTGTAACCCTTGTTCTGGGTCTGACACTAAACTACATCTGATGGTGAATAGTTACTTGAAACCATATAACTGTGTATGAAGTATTAGATCATTACAAATTATTTGTATTAGATAATAATGCTTGATATTGTAACTGTGTGCAAAAACTCTTGAGAAACAACTAGACAAAGAAGTGTACAGATGAATGTACAATGCACATCATTTTCTAACCTTTCAGCATAAAATCATCCAAGACAAATTGATATGCTGCTAAAATCAATCACAAAGTTTGAGGAATAAAATTTCCTTTCTAACATGTTAACATCTCAATTAGGTTGCAAATAAAGATGCTAACATTTTGTGTATAATGCATTCTCATATTGGAATAGACATTTATCAAGAAGGCTTAACTATTTTGTCTCCACTTTCCCCAGATATATACAAAGTGTATGAAGAAAGGGTTCAATTATCCAAACAATATTTAAAATGTTAATGACAAAGTTATAAACAAGTTTTTCTCATGTTTTTAATTTCACCTTTTTTAAACAGGAAAATTAAGCATTAGGGAATTTTATTCATCAGTAGTGTTCAAAACATTTTCATGGAAAATATAAAATTAAAAAGTATTTTGATGCAAATAATGACCTACTTATATAACATAATCTAGGGAATTACAGAAAAATTAATTTATCATATGAAAAACAGGCAGCAATTTTACAAAGTACTTAATTTGTTTTATCTCTCATTAAAGATTATATATCAGATATAAGTTGTTGTTTTTTTTTCCTTTTTTTTTCTTTTTTTTTTCTTTTTCTAGTAGAAGTATTAGTATTAGTGAATATTATTTCTTTGGAGCCTGTTTTCCTCAGTATTGTTTCTTATTATTTTTTCCTTGCTTTTTGTATCATTTTTTCTTTTGTTTGTTTTCCCCTGTTTGTTTTCCCTCCCTTGTTACAGCTTGTTTATTCTTTCCAGCATTTTGAGAAGTTAAAAGCAGACAACGCAAAACTTAAGGAAGAAAATCGAGCTTTGGCTAGGGTCATCTCCAAACTTTCCAGATAGGTAAATTCAGTGTGCCTCAAACAACCAAAACAAAATGGAAAATAAAAACCATACTTTCTCCATCTGTTGTGATTTCCCAGCATGTTTTTTTTGTATTTGTTCAGTATAACCTGCCTTTACTACAGAGAACCAAAAAAAAAAAGAAACTGACATCTGGCATGACACATCTGCTCACGCTTGTAAAATTTATTTTCCTCCTCTTTAACACCATCCTCTATTAATGCTTTATATTTTTATCTCCTTTTGAGGAAGCTCCATATTTCATTTTTAAAAAATTTGGTTTATTTTGTTTAGTCAGCACTGAACTGACTTGCTATTGTTGAAATATGATAAAGGATGGACAAGTTAAAAATAACCTTGAATTTGGTTGCATATGGGCTGAGCATAGCCCTGATGAATATTGCACATACTTTCAAGCCAATGATCTTTATTCCCAATCCTTCTAAGATTTTGATGACTTGAAGGTTACAAAGACAGCACATAATTGTTATTTTGGAAATGCTGTCTTAAAAAAGTTCATTTTTACACTCGATTATCTAGAGGATTATAGAGAAAGTACTTTTAGATATTATTCTAAAATCATGTAAATCAATATCTCGGCTTTAGATGCAATGGGAACCATTTCTAATATCTTTAGTTATCTCTTTAAAGAGATAACTACTTTGTTTCTCAAGTTTGGCTTCAGTTTTTTCTTTATATTGTAGAATTTCAACTTGGTATTTTAGTTGAATTCTTTTATTGTATTTCCTTTAAATGTATTGTTTACACTTTTTTTTTAAATTCAATAAAACAAACTTGTATCTTTCAATCCAACCTATTAAATGTTGTGATTTTTTTCTTAATTGCTTCTAAATGAGTTCACAAAGCTGCATTAGTACAATATCTTCCAATTGTCTTTTTAACTTGTAATTCAGCTTTGGTATTTTTATCACTATTTATTATTTCTGATATTCTTTCAGGCTAATTGTCTATGATTCTCTTTCTCACTATATATATGTTAATTACTAAGCTAATTTTGATGTGGTATTGGTAAATTGATCAGTGAGATGAGCTTGTTAAGCCACCATGCTAGAATAGATAAGTGCCTCTTCAAATGTTTTTGATTTTACCTTGATCTGTACTTCCTTAAAGCATATAATTTATTCAGTTTTGAAGGGGAAAAAATTTTTTTTTGTTTGTTTGTTGTTGGTTTTTTTTTTTTGGTGGGGGGGATATATTATTTTTGCTTTTGTATGCCAAATAAAAAGAAATGAAAATGTGTCATTTCAAAGACAAAACCAGTATGACTGATTTCTAGATTAGGTTGTATATTTTATCCCTTTATTTTATAATATAATGTAGGTAAAAGTAACTGCCTTATATAACCATGGTAATGACACTATATTCAGCATTCTTAATACTAATTAACTTATATTAACTTTTAAAATGCTTTTGTAACATTGGACTTAATTGATCCTTTTCCAATTTGCTGACTTTATTTCAATTGATGTAAGGGAGACAACTCTCATTAGTTTATGATTATGTGGGAAATGAATTGAATCCAACAGACTATGTAGAAAAAGGTAAAAACGGAAGAAATATATGATAGGTGGGTCGTTAATTGTGCTGTTGCATTTCAACTTTGAGGTTTTTCTGAATATAAAAATATTCTACCTTTTTATTTTTTTATAAGAAATAATTATAACAGTTTTTTATTTTATTTTTTTTACTCATTTGGAAATCACCATCAGGGTTAGTAGATGTTTTTTCACATAACATTTACTAACCCTGATGAAGACTTCCAACTGAATCAAAAAATATTTGTTATAATTATTTCTCATACAAAAAAAATTATTTTTAATAATAGTTTTGATAAAATAAAATATTTTTGTATTCAGACAAAACCTTGAAATTGAAAGGCATCAGCACAATAAATGAATCACCAAACATATATCTTTTTTCCATTTTTACCTATTTTTACATAAATGATATATATGATTAGTTAATGCACTTCTAGAAATGAAATACTGTTATTCTTCTGATGTAGCTTTAGATTATTTTTTTTCTGTAGCTAATTTTAAAATAACATTAACTGACCATCACACAAAGAAAAACACAAACTATACAAGGGAGTTTTATTTCAATCACACCCACAGGAATTTGTAAAGTTTCTTATTTAAGCTTAAACTTCTTAATTATTTACCTGCTGTAAATATTACAGGATGAGAGAAAGGAATCCTTTTCTCCCCTTCCCCCCCCCCGATAAAATTGATTATAAATAACTTTTTATTGTGTTAGTACTTCATTTAGGAACAATGAAATTATAAAAATCCTTGACAATTTTTTAGTGTGTTGTGATTCATAGTTAAGATTTCCTGTTAAAAAATGTATTTTAAGATAAATATTTGTGTGATATAATATTTTTTTTTTTTAATCAGAAAATGTATCTTTCCTAAAATAATTTCAAGTTGCAATTGAAGTTGTTTTTATGTAACTACATCTCCCTCAAGAGCAGCTTTAACCCTTTTGCAGGCAGATAATTTTTTAAATTCTTTTAGAGTGGGCAAATTATTTTCTATTCATTAACATTGAATTGGTCAATGAGCGGCCAATTGGAAAATGTCACTCTGCTTGTGTATCTTTGGTAACAACATGGTCAGTTTAAGTAGGGAACCACTGGACAACCAAATGGGCAAGATCAAAAATAGCCCTGATCCGAGCAACCACTGTCTCTAGAGTGTGACTACTTGACCTTCCTCTTTTAGTGTATTGTGGGGAGGAAATGCTGCAGGATTGGAGTTTTCAGTACTGGACTCACTTTGTTTATTTTGTTGTATTCTGTCTTAATACAAGAACACAGCTAAGAAATGAACAGTTACTGCACTTAAATCCGACCTAAAGGCTAATATATATTACCAACTTCTCTGCCACAGGATCAATTTTTAAGCAAAGTACAACTGGTTTGAATTCAGTGTTTTCTTTCTCCTGGACTGGTTGCCTTACCAAAAAAAATATCCTACTTTACTCTACTATTTATGCAGAGTTGAGGGTGAGAACAATAGATGGATTCATACCCTTCCCAAGTACATTAGCCCAAAGTGAAATGCAAATAGCCTTGCCCAGGATTTGAACTCAGGTTGCGGATTCCATTTCTTACACTAATAACCATTAAATAACTTTTTATATTGTAAATATAACATAAAAGTAAATAATTCTATTGAATCTTATGCTTAATTGCAAAGTGTTGAATAAATATTTGTAATTAGTAGATTATCATGACTCTTCAGTTGTTCAACTAGAAAATGACTTTCACCTTAGATTGAAATTAACTGTATTGTATGAGATAAGCAAATGTAAAATTCTTCATCGAACTTCAAACATCACTTAAACAAGATTCATAGTTCTTTGATTTAACCTCTGACCTATTGTTTGTGAGTATATTCTCTTTCATGCATCATAAAAATTTGCTATACTTGTCTTCACTGAAACTACCATTATATTATTCATCATTTGAGCAATCATGTTTCTTAAGTTTTGTCATGCAAATAAAACAGAAGTATTGCGCTAAAGAGTGAAGTTGCAGTAGCAAGGAGCTCTTCACTCTTTTAATATAATGTGAAAAAGTTTAGTGATCCCAATCATGACTGTAATATTAAATATTTTTTCAGGGAGGTTTTCTTTTTGTTTCTTTGTTATTTTTTTCTTAATTATTTCTATCTTTTCACCTACTTCTATAATTGCAGTTTCAAATGTTGATAGAAAATCAATTTGATTTCCAATTGGAAAATTTTCAGTCGAAATTAGTTTCAATGAAAGTTATCTATTCAGTTCTAGTTTTATATTACCTTTTAAACCTTCTAAGCTTTTTGTGGACACTTTCACATGTGTAGCTGATTTTTTTTTTTTTTTTTTTTTTTTTTTTTTTTATGCTTTTGTGTGCACCATGTAAGTAAAGCCAATAGTTTCTTCCAATGTCTTTAAGTTATGTTTTTTGAGGGTTTTCTGTGGAATATTGAACTATAAAGTAACTAATTTTGTTAACACTTGTTAGACAATGAGAAATATTTAAATTTCAAATATGCTTTCAGTCTATCTTTTTTTTCTATCTCATATAATAAACTTTATTTTCATTTTTTTTTTTTTTTTTTTTTTTTTTTTTTTTTTTTTTTTTTTAGTAATGATAGTATTTTTCGTATTTATTTAAGTCAGAAAGTTTAAGCTCATTG
>OY757910.1:18471769-18533651 GCA_963585895.1 Sepioteuthis lessoniana | reverse complement strand
GTGTGTGTGTGTGTGTATATATATGTATATATATATATGTGTGTGTGTGTGTATATATGTATATATATATATATATGTGTGTGTGTGTGTGTGTGTATATGATATGATTTTACATTCAGCAACTATGTGAGGATACGGGATGTTGTCCAGAAGACTTGCCTGAGGCGATGAATGATAGGGAAAAGTGGCGAGAGAGGGTCAGGGATATCCGTGCTACCAGCACGACATGATGATGATATATATATATAAGGCATCTCTTTTTATATATATATATATATATATATATAAATAAAATAATGCATCTCATTTTAAAATGTTCAAATCTTGCTCAGTACTTTGTTTACTGATGCTGGTTTCTCAGCAGTCAGCAAATCAATAATTGATGTTGATCATGTTCTGATCCAAGTCAAGATTGTTTTAAAATTGATCTCAGACTTAAAACTACTAGACCAGATTTCTTTACTGTATGTTAGCATAAGAGGATTCTTCAGTTTAAAATAATTCCTTTAAAATATGTTATAAGATGTTTGTACATAAACTTTCTATATATAAGTTAAAAGCAAAATTGTGTTCTTATTTATCAATTTAAATATAATCTATTTGGTAATGTTTGTAATTGATATGCAATATTTCTATTGTCAGATACATTTTCATTATTTTCTTTCACTCAACTATACTTTCTACATTTTAGTATATTGGATACCTATAATATTATAATCATATAAAACAGATCATATGTGTTAGTGGAAAAAACTGCATAAGTCAATCCTGGTCTCATTTACATTGTAAATTTAATATAATTTTTAATTTTTTTTTTTTTTTTTTTTTTTTTTTACAAAGAAACCAGCAATCAAAAAAAAACTATATCTATTTTAGTTATGTGATAAAATTTCTAGGCCAAAGATTCCAATGACTGATTTTTATAAACACAAGGTGTCCCACTCTCTTTTTAAACATCTTGTTGTACATGGTTAAAATTTTAACTTATTTTCTATTTCATATACTTGATGAAAAGTGAGTTTTTGGGATTACTTCTGATTTTATTTTCATTTTTCTGTGAATGCTAAAATCAAAAAACTCACTTTTCAAAAGTAAATAATTACTAAGCTTAAATTAGTTTGGCACAAGGCCAGAAGTATGATGCACCAAGTGAGAATTGAATTCATTAGCAATAGTTTGCTAGCCTAGCTTATGAACTATCACACCACATAAGGTGCCCATCTCAGTTTTTCAATTTGATGCAGACAAACTACTTTTTTTTTTGTTTTTTTTTTTTTTAATGGTAATTGATGATCATAGGATGAAAAAGAAATGACAAAAGTGAAGAAATGTGTTTAGGAACACAAACATTGTCTTTCATATGTTGTATTTATTTGTGAATGAAGCATTGATATTTATTTATGTTTTAATGGATGTTTTTTATTGCTCTTATAAAAAGAGGATTTTTTTTTTCCTTATCACTTGTATAATATTTATATAATTAAGAATTGTGAGGATTGATCTCTGTTAACATGAATACTGTATTATGAATTAATTGAAAATGTTTGTTTTTTTGTTTTGTTTTGTTTTTTTTGTTTTTTTTCAGTCAATTATTTAGTATAAGATATTTTTCTCTCTTCCCCCCCACTCCCCACAAATCTGCTGGAGTTAACTGGCCATTATCCTTCAACAAAATATTTATAAAAGATATTCAGTTAACAGCTACCTTCTTGCATATTGTAACTAGAACTATTAGCATTTACCCAACTCAAAAAGACAGTGATCTTATTTGCCAATCAGCCATTTGCGATTCATTTGGGGTGCATGTGTGATATTCAGCTTTCTTATAAGTCATGCAGATTTGCATGAAAGGGCAACTACCTGCCTAAAAGAGGCAGTGTACATAGACGAAATAAAGAGTGACATACAACGTAGGTGAAAAGAATAAGACATAGACGGGCAACGTAAGTAAGTGAAAAGAATGAGACAGACCCATCCAACATAGGTGAACCGAACAATCCAGAAACATTTTTTGCTATTTTTCTTCTGGACACATTTTCCAATTATCCATACTCACAATACAAGTAATACACTCTTTTTAGGATGGACTTCTTAACTTATGATTCCTTTATATCATTCATTCACACACACACACACACATATATATATATATAGTCATCCACAGACAGATCTGTTTCGTTCTATCAGAACTCATCAGTGTGGCTAGACAGTAGCTTCCTGTAGCTGGGATCGAAACCCGGTTGACTCAAACACCAAGCCAAAGCCTCTAACCATTTTATATATATATATATATAACCACAATAGTGAAATATATACACAGATTGATGGAGTCTCTATGGGTTCAGTTTAGGTCCAACATTTAGTAATTTTTACATGTCTAATCTAGAAAACAAAATATTCAATAACATAAAATAAACCACATATTTATGTATGCTATGCTGATAATATACTTATTCTAGCAGATAATATTGAAGAAATTAAAAAATTACAAGAAACATTCTAAAATAACACTGTCCTCAAATTTAATTATGAACTAAATGTAAATAATAAAAAATAAAATTCCATTTGTTGATGTGCTAACGGATCCAAACAATGACAATTTTAACACCTCTGTGTATAAAAAAAAAATTCTAGTATAAATTCATGTATTCTAAATTATAAAAATGAAGGCCCACATTGATACAAAATAGCTATCATAAAAAATTTGTTAAATCACACAAAACAAATCTCTTCATCCAATAAAATATTTTATAATGAATTAAATAATATCAAATAAACCCTTATTAATAACAGATTTCCAAACTACTTAGTTGACAAATTCAACTAATGATTCACAATTAGAATAAAATAAATAATAAAAATTATGTTACATAAAATATTATCATATTAATTAATTTTATTGTAATCCAATACATCTGAAATTTTGATGAAAATATATTCAAAAACATAATCCATAGATATGTATAGACAATAATAATAGAATAAGATTTATAATTTACTATAAAAAATTTAAAACATTAAATTTAGTAATTAATGATAATTATTTTCCTCCCACAAAGATAACAGAAAAAAACAATGTTATTTATCAATTTAGATATCCTTTGGGAGAAAGCATCTTGGACAATAAAAAAAAAATTTTTAATTTAAAAAAAGTTACCTTGGATACACCACTACAAAAAACACAATTGTCTGACTGCAACATATAGAAATATTTTAGTTGATAATACAAAAATACTTCATACAGACAATATCAAAAAATTTTTAAATCCTAGAAGCTTTGTATATAAAATTTAGACAACTCACTATTAATAGAATTAACTTTAAAACTAGCAATAATATTTTTAAATGTTTACAATAGATAGAACAATCTATATTACAAAGGATAGATTTTATTCTACTTCACGTAATAGAAATATTTAAAAATAAACTGCCACTACCGCTTAGCATTGCCTTGGTGATCTAAACAAGTCTCACTTTGGTGATAAGAATAAAATAATTTAGTTTAAATATTAAACAGTTTTAATTTAGAAATAAACATACACATTACTTTGATAATGGTTCTGATAAGAACCAAAAGTACTCAGTATACCACAAATGGCTCTTTTGGAGAAATCATTAATGAATTTCAAGATCGTAACAAACGAAAAAACAGTAGAACTCTTGAAAGAAAAGATTTTTAAAAAAACTTCAAAATAACAAGGATTCCATTTTATTTAACCAAACCTGATTTTTTATATATGTATATATAGTAGTTTTATGTAAGAAATTAATGTTGTGATTCAATAGATATTAGTATTTTTTAAATATAATTTTTCATCATTCCCTTCACCCTACACTATTTTGGGGATTCAATGATAATGGTTTTATACTTGTTGGCTATGATTTTTCTCCCTGTATGAAATTGTCAAATGCCTCCAGCCAATCCAAAGATCACTTTAATTTTTTTTTTTTTTTTTATCATTTTAAGTTTTGTTCAGTATTTCAGTCTTGTGTTAATACTTTTTAATAGTTTTATGTTCTGCCAGTAGGTCTTAGAATATGCAGAGGAGTAAAGATACACACATCTAATTGGTATGTCTTGACACTACTGCATCTAATGGTGAGGCTCCAGTTGTAGAGCTTAGTGAGTATGGAGTACCCTTTCATTGCCATTACACTCAGGTCTGCTCTAACCTGGAGTGGTCAGCCTAGTCAGCTGGGACTGTAGAATACACCAACTGCATTTCTGCAGAGGGAGAAGAGACACCCCCACACACACACACATGAGTGTCCTGGTTATGACATTAAACCATCTGATGACAAGGCTCCAGCCTTAAAAATTAGGGGAATATGCAGTACCCCTTCATTGCCATTGCTCTAGGGTCCACTCTGACCTTGAGTGGTAGTATCTGAAAGGGTCCTATGTATCAAATAGAAAAAACTGTATGCAAACAAATGACCAATGTTAAATTATGATTGATTGTTATATAGCAATGCTTGAAACCATTTAACTTTGTGTAAAAAAGAGCTCAGACTTGTTTAAGAATGTTATCTACAAAATGTTTACAAATCATATATATATATATATATATATATATATATATATATTTAGTATATATTTCTTTAAGAAAAACAAAAATCGGTCACATTAGGATTATAAATTTATTTCCATCCCGTTATGGGTATTGATAAATATCAATAACACCAAAAAACAGGACTTCTTTAGATCCAATGGATAAATTAAATGACATACAGAATAGACACAGGAGGGAAGGGTGGGAGGGGGTAGACGAGGGCTGAAGAGTTACCTCCCCGTTTACTCACCTCCAGTTTTTTATTTTTTTTATTTTTTCTTAAAGAAATTATTGCTCTGTGATGTTAGTCATATTGAGCTCTTTACCAGGAAAATTTTAAATGTTCTAGTGGAATGAATTTGTCCTGACGGAATTATTCCCGACTCTGGTTTATCTGGACTGAATAATACATATATTTAGTATATATGTATAAAGAGTATTTGGCATTAAATAACCTTCAATGGTTGATACGGCTTAAAACCAAATCAAACTGATCTAGAGCGCTAGTACTTATTGTTAGAGTCCTATGTATTAATCAAATAGATCTGCTGAAAAAATATTTGTATTGTATTGGAATGTGTGCTAGAAAAAACATCTCTTAAGAAACAACTACAAAAAGTACATGAATATGAATATGACTTGTTGACCTCTTGACATAAAATAACTCTGAACAGATTGTGACATACTGTTAAGATCAATCAACCATCTTAGTATTTTTAAAATGTGAAGAATCTTGATTAACAACAGTTCCTAATTAAAATAATTTCTTTGGAAGTGTTGTGAGTTTTCCCCATGATTTCTCCACACCTATTCACTATCTTAGAAATAGTCATTTTTTAAATCTTCCTCTTTTTTTTCTTTTTTTTTTTTCTTTTTTTTTTTCTCTTACATTTTTTTCTCTTACATTTTTTTAAACCAAAATTTGATAAAATTTATAATATTAGCAGGGTATTTCTTTCAGTAGCTATAATAATGACAGGTATTTATGTATTGATATCTAAGTTTTAAAAAAAATAATCTTTTTCTTTTTTTCAGGAAATGGAAAACTTACGGTCAATGAACCAACGCCTGAAAGATGAGAATGGGGCACTGATCAGAGTGATAAGCAAACTCTCCAAGTAGCCTGGAAAACTGCTTTATTTGTTTATAATATTGACTTATTTTTTTTCCTCCTATTCCTCCTCCTCCTCACTTTCACCTCTTCTTACTTTTTACTCCTGTACAAAAATTTACAAAAAGAAAAAAAAAGAAAATTAGGTAATAATTATAGTTGATCTTCAGTTGAGGAACATGATTACAATTTTGTCTTCCAAAGAAAAAGAAAAAAACCTACAATAAAGTCAAGTATTGTAATGTATGACATAATCTGCCACCTTCATCTTTAAAAATGAATTTGCACAGCCACTCTCTCTCTCACTCACAAGGACACGCAAATACATACACACACATACATTCATCCACAGGCATATAGTAGCTTTCATATTGAATATCAGCTTATATATGCAGACATATCTAAACTAAAGTTCATATTTCATTGTCTATTCTTTCTCTTCCTTTCTAACAGACTGAGTATTTTTCGGTGCACAATTTTACCTGTAAGCTATCCTGCCTTATATGTGACAGTAAAACTAAAGTTGGGGTGGGGGTGGTTTTTACTTTCTTTTTTTTTTTTTTCTTTTTTTTTTATTATAAAACAATCCAGGTTACTAGTCCTCCCAGTATGAAATGACACATGTAAAACTTGAAGAAGAAAAAAAAACTAGCAAAAACCTCTTAAAGACAGTATGAGGAAGCAATTGTTTAAAAATTTTGGTCATCGCTTCTCAATCTTTTTCTTTTCATATATATTTCTACAGTTTTAAAAAGCAAAGAAGTGAAAGTTGGTGTACCTATTAAAAGAAGAAAGGAAATTTATAAAAATGTAGTTCTTCATGGATGAACTTCAAAAAAAAAAAATTGAGAAAGGGAAGAAAATTACAAAGGTGACCCTCTTACAATATCGGGGTAGAACTTTGAAAAAATTATTCTTTCACTCACAAAGTTCTCTCTTAATTGCTGTTGCTCTGTTTTATTTGCCTCCAAACCTTTTTTTTTTTTTTTACCCCATCCTTTTATTTGGTGGGCTATAGTACTGCTGCTTGTGCAATAAAATTCTAAACTAGAATACATTTACTTGAGTTTCTCTATCCCTGTAGATGTTCTTATTTCTTAAAATGACTACTATAATCTTTTTTTTATTTCACTCCTATGAATTTCTATCACCTTTATTCCAAGTCATAAGTAACTTGGGCTAATTTCAAAGAAAAAGAAAACAATTTAACTAAAGTGGGTTTAAGATAGGAGAGAGGAAAATATTTTTAATGGTCTTTGTAAAAGATAAGAAAGTGTAAAAAGTCAATGATAAAAAAAACAATTGGGGGGGGGGTCTTTAAAAAAAATCCCATTTTACAAAATGAGAAATGTCAGTGCATTTAATAATTGATATTACTAGAATTTTATGCAATTTTTCTGTTCAAGAATTCCCAATTTTTTCACAGTTTGGGTTTTCTTTTGACAGTCATGAATTAATTACTCTGTTATATTGTTGAAGTAATTATTATTGCTAACTGGATAAATTTATAAAAGACTAAGCTATCTGACAGCTCTCTTGGGTTTTTTGTTTTGTTTTTGGGTTTGTTTATTTTTATTTATTTTTTTTACTCCGATATTTAAAATATCAAAAATTACAAAAGGTGGTGGTGAGAGGAGTATAATTTAAAAAAGGAGACCATTGTTTTGTTATTTTTTAAATTGCTTATACTGTTCCATACTCTGAAATTGCTGGTTTTCTTGAATTACCCAAATTTGACCAATTAAAAGTCACCAATTGGGAAAATCCCAGATTACTCTAGAAGAAAAATCAACAAAAAAAGAATTTACTTCTCATTTCCCACCAGAAATGTCTCACAACACTAAAGGAACAAATTAAATGTTAATCTGAATGAAATATAAGAAACATAAAAAGGGGGTTTTATGCTAATAAAGTTTGTGTGGAAAAATCTTTTATATGGGCATATATTTAAAGTTTGTTTTCTTTTCTTTTTTTTTTTCCAAGCTCAATTATTGCTAGACAACAGTTAAGATTAGTTAGCAGCAGTTACTTGTCACTCCCACCATTTTTTTTTCCTTTGAACATACATATTTTTCATTCACACATTTGTGAGAAGGATTAATATATATGTAAATGTATTTTAAAATTTGTTCTTTTCAGTTTATATGCAGTTATTTTTGTACCCTTTTCTATCTTCTGTCAACAGCCTCATCATTTTTTTTTTATCTCCTTGTATCTTAATTCCTAGCCTTTTGCAAAAATACATTCTTGCTTTCACTATTTTTTTTTTAGCTATCTTTTTTCTATACACTTTAAAAAAATAAAAAATAAACAATTGGTAATATAAAAGAAAAAAAATTCCTTTCAAACAATTCCTTAAGTGGGAATGATTTTATTTTATTGGTACTGCGAAAAAAAAAAAATAAAATAAAATCAGAAAATGCTAGTCAGCCAAAGAAGGAATTTTATTAATGAAAAGTTTTTTCTCCTTTTTCACTTAACCCTTCTTTTTTTCTCCTCCTCTTTTCTCCCCTCCTAACTTTTTTTTTTCTATAGAGACATGACAATAATTTTCTTTTTCTCTACACTCATTCTCTAACATTTTGTTCTTCCCTATCAACATAGGGTTTTCTCTTGTCTTCTATTTCTTACCTGCTTTTTTTTTCTTTCTTTCTTTTTTTTTCTTTCTTTCTTTTTTTAACCTCTTAATTCTCTTTTTTTAACCTCTTAATTTTCTTCTTTATGCGCATATTTTCAGTCTCATTTAGTGACTGCAAGGAGGGTATTGTTCAAAGAGGGCTAGGGGTTCTAAATAAGGAGCAATATATGTGGCCTGTGTAGTGTTTTCTTACTATCCTCTTTTCTTATCCCCTATCCCCCTAATTTGTGACATATAAATCTCATTTCCTACTGCATTCCCACCTATGGATGCTTGGCATGCCTATTAACAAAATTACTTGAGGTGGGACAGTCACAATAATGGTGCTAACCACATGTCAGTTTTTCCATAGACCCAATATTTGTACTGCTTTATAACAGTATAGAACCTTCTTCTTTTTTTTTTTCTTTTTTTTTTTCTTTTTTTTTTTTTTCCTTCCCCCCTCTTTTTAATGGCATATATAATATGCTATATACGTTTGGCCTGAGTGTATGCTCATGTTTGAGCATTTTTTTTTCTACATTTTTTTAATGTTGTATGGTTTTGTTTTTGTTTTTTTGTTTGTTTTGGGTTTTTTTCCCCTCCCTCCCTCCCCCCTGAAAATGAAACGGTGTTTAAACATTTATTGCCTATAGCAAAAATGTAAATAAAATGAGATAAACTCTATTTTTATAGCTGCTAGTATGAAAGCCTAGGGAATCACTGTGTGGGCCAGAGTAAACTGAAATATTTTCTTTTTTTTTTTTCCTCCCCAAAATGAATGTGGGTGTGTGATTTATTGAATGTATTTCTGGTGGTTAAGGGACCAAAAGCAAAACTAAAATTCTTTTTTCCAGTATTGCTTTCTCTTGATTATAATAACCTTAAAACCCTTAAAGTTTGGTCCCTAACCTCTTTTTATAACATTCTATAGGTAAGACTATAAAAATACCCAAGGACAAATATTCTCTTAATACTAACAGTGAGTTTTCTTTTCCTTTTTTTTTTTTTTTTTTTTTTTTTTTTTTAAGAAAGGAAAAAAAGTCTTTGATGCTTGCAGTGATGTTTCTAATGTCCTCTATAAAAATGTGCACAGAACAAAATATCAGCTTATTCTCTCATTTTTAACTCACACTAATTTTCTTTTAATGTTTTGCCTCCGTCAGTTTTAAATTGACTGAAATTATTTCAGAAATTGTGGAAGGTTTTTAATTTATATATAACTTTTTTTAATCAGTCTGATTGAAAAATCTTTAGAATATTATCAATTATATTACTTTATCATTTACTTATTGACATTCATTAGTACAAATAGAATAATATGGATTTCTTCAAATCTTGCTTTTACCTAATAGATATAACTTATGAAAATTGATCTCCAAAAATTACATATATCATTATTTTCAAAATAATACTTGAATATAATTCCTAACCAGTAATGATTACCATCTCATTTGTATTATAGTCAAGAATAAGCAAAATGGTTAAACAGTTAATATTATATTATATTCTCCTGAGTATTTTTGTTGAATTTATAATAATTTTTTTTGAAATCATAATCTTAAGTTTCTAACTTATTAGAGGAAGTAAGAAGTGTTTCTTAAACAAATTAAGAGAATATTTTCTCTGTTTCATACATCCACATTGCTGCTTGTTCTTTGTGAATATCTTATTGTATGCATAATGAACATTCAGGGATAGTTTCTGGGAATTGGCCTCATCCCTTTTGGACCTAGACAGTTTGCTGTGTGATAACTATGGTCAGTGAGAGACGACAACAACAAAAAACCTGTTATATTGCCAATATTATATTTTGAATTATATACCAAAACAGAGATTTTAATGTATAGATAGCAATCTGTTTAAAAATAAATTTTTCTATTAGTCAGTTATGTAAATATTGGATTGCTGTGTAAATATTGTACATTTCTTATATGGGGTCTAATTTATTAACTTGCTGTGTTTTTGTTTTTTTTTTCTGCCCCTCATGCTTATATTTTATCTATTTGTGTGTCTACAATGTCCTTGATCTCAATATTTTATTTTTGCAGTATTTGTGTGCTGCAATACTTTTTCATTTTTATAATTTTTTTTGAACTTCTCATTTCATATCTTTTAGTTTGTCTATATCCAAGATGATAACCAGGGTTTTTAATTTGGTAAAGTTAACCACTAGAACAGGAAATATTATCTTGTTCTCTTCTCTTTCTAACTGATATCCAAATGTTTTTTGTTAACAAAAAACTATTTTTGCAGCATCAGTTCTAAAGAGTAAACTTTGGCCACATTCAGCGTCCTGTAGGCATAAGCATCATGGGTATACAGAGCACCAGAATCTTGGTAGATTGCATCAGTCATTATAATTTGACCCAATTAGATCTGAACAAAGGGGAGACAATTCTTCATCATTTCTAGGTCTCATTTCAGTGCTCCTCTAGTGACATGTTGGACTAGAGGCTTGCATGCTACTGTCATGCTGGGCTCTGTGGCCATGATGTGTGCATCTTCACAGAACGATCTGTTTGTTGTCACTTGGACTAAAAGACAAATATCTGCAAGATTATTATCCAATGTTTTGTAGCTGATTATACCAACATTGAAAGTCTGTCTTTCTTTCTCTCTCACCATCAAGCTAATTTATATATATATATATATATATATATATATATATATATAAGCTTCTAATGTGACCCACACACAGACTGATAGCAGACTCACTACCTTGCCTGAACAAATTGTTGCCATTTGTGGTGATACTCATCAAGGTGAGATAGCAAGTTTGTTTCCAACCTGTGAGCTGGTCACTACAAACTTTATAAATGAACACAGCTAGATAACATCAAAAGCTTGAAATAATTTATGCTCTAAGTACAAGTAATGAATGTAGAAAGACTGAATCAATAAACTTTCAACCTCATTATCATAATTTCCGTCAAATAGAACCATGTTGCAGATTTGTCTTTTTCTCCCAGTGTTTGCCAGTTGCTTGTTTGTGTGCTTCTTTTTGTACATGTTTTTTGTCATCTTGAGGCTGGGGTCAGTACAGCCCAAGCCAACCGTAATTGAATGGCCTGCTGTGAGGACCCCTGATTCATTTGACTAATTCATGCTAACAATCTAAGGTGACATGTTGGACCTTAGGGCTGCATACAGACAGCAACTCTGTCACCTTTTTATACTGGATTTAAAAAAAACCCTTCTGTGCTATCCCCTTTCAGATTTATGCCAGTTGCCAATTTTATTAAATATATCTTACTCTGCACATCTGCCTCAAAGCTGGTGGGGTTTTTTTTTTTCTCAGTTTAAAAAGAAATGGCTATTGATTTTACAATTAAAATAAAGGAAATAAACCTTTGTTATTTATTCTAATATTCTTGATGTTGAGACTTGTAAAATGCTACAAGTTGTTTAATCTCTCATTGAGAATATATATATATATATATATATATATATATATATGACAGACAAACTAATTCATCAATATCATGGTGAGGTTTGTTGCATTTGTGGACATATTTGCATAAGGGGACCTCAGCAAATTAAACCCCATTTTATATGCAAATATACACTAATCCAACATTCTTCTCTTACACTTGATCTCTTGGTAGATCTGGTGGGTTCACGTTCTTAATCAGTAAAAGTCCAACATTTTAAGTCAGTTTTTTTTTTTTTTTTTTTTTTTTTTTTCCTTTCTCTCTCTCTCTCTCTCTCTCTCTCTCTCTCTCTCAAGGTACAGCTCTCAAGTTTTCCATGGCAATAAATCAACTGGAGTTATGGATTATTTCCTTTCATAATTTCAGTGTCTCCACAGGTAGTATCTAGCCAGATTACATAACAGGTGACAATTTGTCCTGGTTGTCCTATTTTAGTAAAGAATGGATAATTATAAGGTTTTTTGTTTTGTTTTTTTATATCAAATAGTACTTTAGAGTACAGGTCCAATTTTGTAAGTTGCTATGCACAAAAGACTTGCTCTGTTCTGTTCTGTCCCAGAAAGCATTAGACAAAAAGCTTCAATAATTGCTTTAACTTCAATTTAAATTGCCTGCTTGATTCTCCCTTTGTCAATATTGCAATTTACAATTGCATCTACTTTTTTTTTTTTTTTTTTTCTATGATTACATTGTTATTCATTAGTCGAGGTTAAAAGTGCAATAAGGATAACCTGAAGCCAAACTTTTGTAGACTTTTTTTTTTTTTTTTTTTTTTTTTTTTTTTTTTTTTGTGATGCAGGGTATCATTGGGAACAGGAGAAATGGGCTGTGTTTTTGACCCAGTTAAAGTTTTTCTTGTTACCAATGATACCCTACATAAAAATAAAAAAAAAGTTTTAAAAATGTTTGGCTTCAAATTACCCTTACGACACTTTTAATCTAGACTACAAATATTGTATTTATGTGTGTATTCATCACTAAGTTAATTTAGCTTTGTCTTGAGTGGAATTAGAAGAAAAATTTGTCAAAATTGGTAGGTTGGGTTTTTTTGTTTTTGTTTTTTTGTGGTGGGGGGTATGTTGTTATGGCCTTTATATGAGAGATCAAATCTGCTGGATGAAACCGTCTTTTGCTTTCTTGAATTGACACAGCAGCTCAGACCATGTTCTCTTGGGTGACATGTTGGACCCAAGGTTTGCATAGCTACACTTAGAATTGTAGCTTTTTACCCTTTTTGCAAGCAGATAAAATGACAGAAATGTCATTTTGTTTACCATTGGTGACCAAAATGTCATTCTGTTTGCAAAAGGGTGAGTTAATTTTTTTTTTTTTTTTTTTTTTTTTTTATAGTTTTTGATTTTATTTCTGTTTAGCACAAAATTATAGGATTTAAATCTATAAAGGAAAATTATCCTTGCTTCTCGATACTTAGCAAAATTTTCAAAACATTTAATATCAACTGTACAGATTTAATGTTAGACATTTAAAACAAAAAGTAAAACTATTTTTCTGGGCTTTACATCAGAATTCTTTAACTGAGTATAAAGAATTTCAATGAGTTTCTTTTCTACGGACAGTTGTTTTGGGGGGTTTTTTTAACTTTAGCTGTTTTTAACTATTTGGATGTATTCAAAAATGTTAAATAAAAATTGCTTCTGTATTGAATGGCTTGTTAATCAAACAAAACTAATTTGAGAAACTTTAATTGCTGAAATTAATGAAGACCAAAATTGGCACTTAGTGATTGTTTACATGATTTCTCAAATTAATCAAGAATTCCTTAACTTAAAATTTTAATTATCTTCCATTTCACTTAACTCTTCATTCTGAAATTAATATTAAAGCAACTTTCTGTGCTAACTTTTCAGTCAGAGATCTATAGTCTCTTTCTTGGAAAGTAATATTAAAAAGTCTATAGGGCAAAGCTAACAAAAAAGATAAGTTGACTGCCATTTATGTTTTTATGATTGTGAATCCATAAAAACATTAAAAATTTCATTAACACAAATAAGTCTCTTATCTCCTTTACTATGTTAATTTTTAGACATATCCTCCATGTTTGTTTGTTTTTTCTTCTTTTTACTTGTGTATATTTGAAACAAGTAAAATAAGCTTTATTAGATGGTTGAAATATCTATTCAAAGCAGCTTAAGGTTACTGTCAGTAATTTAGTTGACATGACTTTTCTAGTAAGAACATTGGTTCTTTCACTAGCCAGTAATTGGCTCAGTATCAGACAGAAGTGCAGCCACCTAAAACCATAGGCAAGTTTTATTCATGTTAAATATTTACTTAATGATTAATATCTCTTATCAATTTATCACTTCAGTTCACCTGCCATTGACCAAACCTTTCTTTCTTTTTTTTGCTTTTTTCCTGTTAACTTCTAATGATGGACTAAACACTTTTTTTTTAGCTAAGCTTGATCTCTCACAGAAAAGGAAAATTACCTTCATCACCAGGATCTCTATGCTCCATCCGAATGTTCTACCTGATTTTTAAAAAATGACAGCTCATTACAATTAGGACTTATTAAGTTATCAAATGTTTATAATTTGCAATAAAAATGTAAGAATATTAAAGTAGATACTTGAAGGGGGAATCAATTTATATTTTATAGTTGTAAATCTTAAACATTACCTGCTGTCTCTTAATACTTTTTTTTTTCTTCTCTCTCTCTGGTTTAATTGTTTGTTTTGCCATTTTGTTTGGATTTTTGTGAATTATTAACTGATTTTTTTTTTCTCTTTCAAATCTCTTTTTATCATTTCTTTTATAGCATATTCGATTATTTTGCAATAAGGTTTTGGAAGTGTTTTACTTACAATATAAAGTACATTAACATATCTTTTGTTATTTGTTTAGCTCTAAGTTTACTTCAGTTGGTAAACTGTCATTTTAAAAACCTGTACACTTGTTCTAGTTTCATTTTCTGATATTTTTTTTTTTTTTTTAAGTTCCTTATCTAAAGTTATTGAAATCCAACTATTCCTGATTGAATACCAATATAATTCCTAAAATTATTTTACTCATATCATTAAAATTATATAAATGCTTAATATTCATAGATATTTAATTAAAAGAAATTTTAAAAAGTGGTCATTATTGCTTTTCATTTAAATGTATTTTGAAAGGATTATCACAAAGTTTGAAATGCATAATATCTAACCCATTTTGTTATGCACAAATTAATATGAAGCAGCAGCAGCATTATTATTATTATTATTCATGATAATAATAACAACTAGATTGTTTATTAAATTAAAGCTGATAACTTTTCATTATTCATTCATTTTCTTTCAGGATTTAGATTGCCTATTATTAATCATGGCTATTAAATAAATATAGAGAAATTAATAAGTTACCTTTTTATATATTTTAATGGGGGTCTGAAAAATCGAGACATGTAGAAAAGTTATGACTTCAGATCAATGTGTAAAATACTTATATTAAGTTATAAAGGATTTTTTTTTAAATTTGAAATCTTCTCTTTCCACCTCCAATTGTATCATCGGACAAGTGATAGAAATTTTACACTTTGGTGTCATTCTTCCTGTTTCTCATTTGCTTTTTTTTTTTTTCTCCTCTCTCTTTCTATACTAAAATGTTTGTACATTGATATTTCATGCCTTACTGAAAAAATATTAATAAAATTTTAAAAATTTTTTAATGCTGTTATTGACTTTTCCTGAAAGACTGTATCAAGTCCCCTCCCCCCCAAAAAAGCACATACTGACAAGATGTTGGACAAGATTCAAATATCAATTATAAGGTAGCCTAGCAAATATATTGTCTTAAACAAAGATTGGATGGATTACCAAATGTCCCATAACTTTTTTGGCATAAATCCAAACTTGATTGAAAGCAATGATTTTGCTTTGCTACTATATAATATATATTTGATATTTAAAATTTTAAAAAAAATGATGTGACAGTACTTTGCTCACAACTATGCAGTGTGTCAAAAAAAAGAAAAAAAATCTAAATTTAAAAAAAAAATTTGAATAAGAATTTTAAAAATCTTTGAAAAATAACCAAATGTTTATGGAAAAACTGTGCTATATTTTTCATTTTAATAATCAAATATCATTTTTGCTACTGCTTAGTAAATTCCTTGACACTTTGATTTTTTTTTTTTTTTTCCTATTTGCATCGAGTTTACTTTGCCTTTTTCCACTTCTACACAGGCCCAAAAAAAAACTGTCCACTGACCACCAATTTTATTAATATAATATCCCCCTTCCCTGACTCTTTCTCTCTCTTTTTCTACAGCCTTTCTCTCTTTTTCTCTCTCTCTCTCTCCATGATCAAACAATTTGCATGTCATTCAGGCCCCCTCCCCCCTACATCTTTGCCTGAACACATTGTAAACCTCTTTTCCTAACATTGTACAACTGTGTAGAATACACTAGTTAAGACATGATTTTAGTGAAAAATAAATTGTTCAACAACTATCACATTTTTTTGTTGCTTTTAGTTTTGTCTTCCTTTCATTTTTGTTTATTTCATTATTGTAATTTCTAAATATTACATTTTTTTTTTAAATATTTTTTTAACACCTTAGCAGCTGAATGGGAATATAGATATCGAGGATTGTCTGAAGAAACATCACTTTCCTATCGTCTTTCCAGTTCCCCCTCCAATTATGTATTTCCATTTTCTGAGCTCATCTCAAGATAGCTTTGATATGACTTATCTGGCTTTTCTGTTCTCCCATAAATTTAAGTGTACTACAAATTTTTGATGGCTGAGAAGTGCAAACTATATGAAATTTACAGAAGAATATCTGATGTGTATGGAGAAGTGTGTTTTAGTTGTTTTTTTGTTTTTTTTTTAAGTGTTTAAAGACGTGTTGTTTTTTGCTTGTTTGTTTTTTTTTTAAGAAAAAAAATTTTAAGTTTTTTTTTTTTTTGTTTTTTTTTTTGTTAGGAATTGATTTAGCAAAAATTATTTTAATCTTACCGAAACATTTATTTTGAGGTTATTCTAAAGGCCACTCAATCAAACAGTGCTCTGTCATCAAATTTTTGGTGACTGGACTTGCCATAAAATCAAACAACCAACCAAATTATGAAATTATAAATATTTCATGATTTATATAGGAAATTTACAGAAGAATGTCTAATGTGTATGGAGAAGCATCTTTTTAGACCAAAAAGAAAAGAAGTTTAAAAAAGGTCAAAATAGTATTCAAGTTGAATACTGGCCTGATAAACCCGCAATGATGAACACATCTGAAATGGTGAATTCAGTTAATGTGCTCATTTTGGCTGACAGAAGAGTTACAATAGAGAAATGGGTACAGCACACAAAATTGTGTATGATGACACTGCCTTTTGTAAGGTCAGTTGTTGTTGGATTCCCAAAATGTTGACACCAGAACACATCTCATACTGTGGCTAGAACAGTAGAAACAGTCAGTTTGGTTGGGAACAGCTGCCACATCCTCTTTACAGTCCAGATCTAACATTCTCTGATTACCTCTTGTTTGGCCCTCTCAAAGAATTTCTGCATGGAACAAAGTTAAAGTGAAGAGCTCTATGAGCAAAGAAAACTATGTCGAAGGAACATTTTTCAATAGAAAAAATGTTTTAATTCGGATTTTATTGGAAAATAAACCAAAAAAATTTTTTCTTGAATTAAATACAAGTCATTTTATTGGAAAATTCACCTTATCTATTTAATGACCCTTGTATTTGAACATTTTAAAGCAAGGTTCCCTAACCTTTTCAGCCCAAGGGTCACAAAGTATAAATCGAGTGAGTCCATGGCTGTAATCTTAAAAAGACAGAAAAAAAATCCAGCTAAATTCACAAAGTAAGCATCACAATTTATCAATGGGACATCTGATGTTTGCTATCACAAAAAGATATTTAGTTTGGTTTCTTTGTTTTAATAGCATATCAACCTTCATGTATTATTTTAGGCCAAAGCTATTCTTGTAGACAACAAGATGTAATATCAGGGTTAAATGAAGAGGTTGACAGAAGAAGCATGTCAAATAAGTGATGACAGTTGCAAACTCTTGAGATGCTTTGCTTTGGTGAACTGTTCATTCTATAGATGGTTAAACAGGTTGATGTAGAGCTACCAAATTTGATATCCATACTTAGACCCAAGGGAAGGTTAAAATGTTTTGGGGTTTGTTTTTTTTTTAAAGAAACAAAAAAAAAAAGAAATTTTCTTCGTTGTGGGCAATAACAATAATCAGTGGGAATCCATATTGCTGCAAGACACTTGTACTGAAATTAAATTTCTGAATTTCAAAAGAAAAAAATTATCTAACAATGATTATCCACATTTAATTACAAGTTCTTTGTGGGTTATTTAATGTCAAAGCTATCCGTGTAGAAGAATAGTTGTGGTACTATTTAAAATTTCTGTGTTTAATAGCATATCAACCTTCATGGGTTATTTAATGCCAAAGCCATCCTTGTAGAAGAATAGTTGTGTTACTATTGAAAATTTCTTTGTTTAATGGCATATCAACCTTCATGGGTTATTTAATGCCAAAGCCATCCTTGTAGAATAGTTGTGGTACTATTTAACCTATAGCTGGAGGGATAATCAGGTTCATACTTTTCCCAAGGTTAATAGTATGAAAATGAACATAATAGTGTGACTGGAGTTTGAACCTACTTACTACAATGTCAAAGTCCAGCACATTAGCCACTACACAATGAGGACTCTCCCTTTTAGGTTTATAGATAGTTCTTCATGATGGATATGAAAAATAATTACATAACATTTGCCAGATTAACCAACATTCTTATCTAAAAAAAAAACACTAATATGAACATAGGTTGAAAATTTTTATTTATCTGTCATTTGTGTTTCCTGTATTGAAAATCGTAGTTATAAAAAGTTATAGTGTAATTTGTTATAAGGTCATTTGAACTGAAGATGATATCAGTCAAGCTGACAATCTACAAACATATTTTTTTTCTGGATTATGATTTAACTTGCTGGGTTACTCAGCAGCTCTTGATAAAATAAAAAGATAGAAAATATTTAAATGAAATAATTTTGATGTATATCTTATCAAGAAATAAGAACCTGACATGTATTTATCCAACCTCTCTGCACAAACAGGATGCAACAGTGTTTTCCTTCTCTTAGACTGGTTGCCATACCATGGTTAGAGAGCCCAGTCTGCCCTACCCATAACTGAAGGGAGAATAGTTGGATGTATGCCTTTTCCAAGGGTATTAGCACAGTGTGAAATGCAAACAGCTTCATCCAGAATTTGAACTCTGGTAGCCATGACCATTACAGCATGCAGGCCTGACATAAATTCACAGTAAAAAAAAGTTAAAAAATATAAAACTACAAGGCAAGCTTCTACATGAGATGATTTCAAATCTTACTAAAAGCTACTTTCCTGTTTTAGGGGGGGGGTGTTTGTTTGGGGGCAAGGGTGTCACACACACATACTAAAATATGCAGTGTTAGTGGCCCAACAGTTAAAAAAAAGATAACAGAATTTGCAAATCAAACTCAAATTCCTTTTGAAATATTTTGTATTCACTTGATATGAATTCCCTTATGAAAGGCATCTTCTTGCTCCAGCTTTCGGTAAATAACAGAATTGGAGCCTTTTTGTTGAGTGAAAAGCCATCTATCTTGAGTGTTCAATCATAGGTTAGCTTAGAGATCACTGCAGTATCACCTGTTACATGTTACTTAGATGGGTAATGTTACATCATACCTATTGACTTGAAAGATGCCATTAAGAAGAAATACTCCAGTCTGGATTCCCAACAATGTAAGTTGATGGTTTCTGCTTTATGGCATATCAACCCTTGTTGGTCATTCAATGCCAAATCCTGCACACACACACACACACACACACACATATATATATATATATATATATATATATATTGTTTGATAATTCTATTTAATAATTTTTTTCTGCCTATATAAAAAAAGGTCAATTGATAGGTGTCAAAGATGTTTGAATCACTCAACAGCCCAGCCAACTGGGGCTGTAGAGTACACCAACTGCATCTCTGCAGGGGATAAGACTCCCCCTCGTCCACCAGTGTCCTGGATATGACATTAAATCGTCTAATGGCGAAGCTCCATTCTTGGAGATTTGTGGATCATGGAGTACCCTCTAATTGCCATTGCCCCCAGGTCTACTCTGACCTGGAGTGGTAGCATCTGATAGGGTCTTATCTATGGGTCAAATAGAACAAACTAAATGTGTAAACAAATGACGTTAAATTGTGACCATTTATATAGCAATACTTGAAACTTTTTACTGTGTGCAAAAAGAGATCAGGCTCATTTAAGAATGTTATCTACAAAATGTGTTTACAAATCATATATATATTTAATATATATGTATAAGCAGGATTTGGCATTAAATAACATACAATGGTTGATATGCCATAGAACCAAACCAATCACTTTCTAACTTGGGACATTCAGTTTAAGTTTGCTTAACATAAAAGTTGTGATCAGAAATGGTATCAGCAACCCAAGTTTGTATCCTAAATGGAGCTGTTTACATTTCACTTCATGCTAATGCCCTTAGGAAAGATATGGATAAATAGTTAGGCAGACTGGGTTCTTTAGCTTTGGTTAGGAAAAGGAAAACTCCTGAATTCAAACCAGCTTTACTCTACTTAAAAATTGACCTTGTGTGACATTCTGCCCGTGGTGGATAGTTTGGGAAAAATACATTCAATTTAAACTGCCTCAATTTGATAAGAACAAATTTAAGGAAACTTTATATCACCTAAAATCTGACCCCAACAACATTTGAAGCGTAAAATCTACACAAAATGAATTTTATGTTTCACTTATCTGTATTTCATCTTTTGCTGACATTTTAATTCTTGCCTGTTCCTTAAAAATCTTGTATTTTCTTAAAAAAAACCTCTTTAATATGAGAAACCAAAAGTTAGCAATGTCCACATCTACATAAGTATAGAATGAACTGCTATTTACAGGTTATCAACCACACAGAAATCTGATCTCTCAGATAGAATAAAACAAGAAATCTTCCAAGCTGTAGCTATGTCAGTACTACTGCATAGTTTCACCACTTGGAGAAAAAGCTTGATGGAAATTACAAAGATACTGTATACGGCTTTGAGCAAATCCTTGAAGCAGTACTCTATAAAACACCAACTGTATGGCTACTTACCTCCCATCTCATAAACCATTAAAGAAAGAAGCAAAACATGCTGATAAGTAATGGTCTCCTACACACGGACGCACCAATATTAGCCGGTCAGCAAAAACTTACATTTGCTGGGTGCTGTCAAAAAGACTTACCAAATTCAATGGCCAATAGGAATGAATGACAAGGAAGTCAAAGAAATCCATGTTGTGAACCTGCCTTGATAATGGTGAAGAGTTAACAAAATATATCATGCATAATTTAAATAGACCTAAACATCTTATAAGATTCTATTTATAAATTCACATTAAAAATTTAGTATGGATTCACTTTTTGATTATATACCACTTGTGTTTTAATAGTCGCTTAAGACAAAAAGAAATATAGAAAATGTTTCTCCAATAGTGCTATTATTTCAATATTAAACCCTAAAATACACTGGGCCATTATCAATGTTGTGACCCAAAGGCTCCTTTTTTATTAGCTACAACACCAAAGTGTAGAGGAGAGCACTAATGCTTTTCCTTGATTGCTCCACTTTACCTTATAATGCTGAGTATTAAGCAAGGAGGTATCAAGTACCAATTTTTTTTGGTTTTTGGAATGACTTGACCTGGGATTGAACACCAGTCTCCTGGGCAAACACTCTACCCACTTAGTAAATGGGCTCGTATTATGCTTGTAGAAGCCCCATATACCTGACCTTTGAAGTATCTACCTTATTCAACTGATGTAAATATGTTGTTTACTCAGCTTTATTTAATGTGGCACACAGGCTTCAAGTTGCTTACTGTACCTACTGTTTGTAAATGGTCACCCATGTAAGTACTGAGAAGACTCACTACTGCTTAACTTTAATACTTTTTATTTGCTAGTCTGGCACATAGTTCTCGGATTGCTGACAGCACCTGGATTTTTTTTTAAACTCTATTGTATTTTTTCAACAACATATCTAAAGTGATTGACCCACAAGAGGTCCATATGAAGATGGCGTATTATCACATCTGAGGAGTGCTGAAAAGTTCTTGGCTTAACCAAGAAGAGAATGGGCTCTTTATTTTTGGGAAGGTTAAAGAAATTTTAGAAACAATGTGTCAAGTGTGAAATGAATATGTTATGACACACATTCAATTTTTAAACTGGATAAAGTTGGTTTAAATTCAGTTTTCCTTCTCCTAGACTGGTTACCTAACCAAATATATATTGCTCAGCAACCCAGTCAGCAGGGCTGTAGAATACACTGACTGCATCTCTGCAAAGAGGTAAGACCCCACCCCATAATGAATGTCCTGGATATTATATCAAACCATCTGATGGCAAGGCTCCAGACTTGGAGATTTAGGGTATGTAGAGTACTCCTTCATTACCATTGCTCCCAGGTCCACTCTGACCCGGAATGGTAGTACCTGATAGGGCCCTATCTATAGGTTAAATAGAACAAACTGTGTGTGCAAACAAATGACTGATGTTAAATTGTGATTGTTATAGAGCAATGCTTGAAACCATTTAACTGTGCACAAAAAAGAGTTCAGGTTCATTTAAGAATGTTATCAACAAAATGTGTTTACAAATCATTTAATATATTTATGTATAAACAGGATTTGACATTAAATAACCTAGAATGGTTGATATGCCATAAAACCCAACCAAACCAAATCATATATGTTTGATATATATGTATGAAGTGGATTTGGCATTAAATAACCTGCAATGATTGATATGCCATCAAACCAAACCAAACCAAATCATATATATTTAATATATATGTATAAACTGGATTTGACATTAAATAACCTAGAATGGTTGATATGCCATAAAACCCAACCAAACCAAATCATATATATCTAATATATATGTATAAAAAGGGTTTGGCATTAAATAACCTACAATGATTGATATGCCATAAAACCCAACCAAACCAATTATCTATTGCTGAGGAAGAACAGATGGAGTCATGCCTTTACCAAGAACATTAGTGCAAAGCGAAATGCAAACAGCCTCCTCCAGGATTCCAACTTGGATTCCAAATTCTATTTACCATGATTATAACCACTATGCTAAGTGTGCTTCCCTTAAAATATGTGTTTCTTTGTTGTCGGTCATTCCTATTCTAGTTGGGCTGAGAACCTTTCAGGACAATCTCAATTGAAAGGTGTGTATATATACACCAACAAAAAACAGCTAAATTCTACCTTGTTAGGTTTTACTAAGCTAAAATAAGCATTTAAAGTCATTTAATCCTTAATATCCAAAATAAAATTTGTAATTTTTTTTTTTTTTTTGGTGAAGGGACTCATAGCATAGTGGTCAACAAGCTAGTCTGTGACATTGTAGTGAGTTTAAATTCCAGTCACATGATTGTATTCACTTTTGGACTTATACCCTTGGGGAAGGTATGAACCCCCTTATTCCCCAAAGCTATGGGTTAAATAGTGCCACTACTGTTCTTCTACAAGGATGGCTTTGGCATTGAATAATCCACAAAAGTTGATATACCTTAAAAACAGACTAAACCAAAGGATTAGTCTGTTTTTAGCCAAACAATTCCATAGGATTTGTACCAGGAAGCACCTAACTTTTTCATCTAAAACCACTGGTAGGATGAGATTCGTTGCCTGATGTTATGCGGAAATAGCTCCAGGCCACGTGTGTCTACTAATGCATGTGTTTGTTATTCCCATCTTGTCCCTTCAGGCCGATACAATATTGGGCCACTTATGTACAGGGTGGAATGGTAAAATTGTCATCCTAAAGAAAACAACACTACAGGTTTATTTTAAAACTTTTATTGAAAAAATCAATTCAGGTAACTTGATTATGTAGTAGAGCTGACATCTATTCAATGTAGCTGCCTTCAGCCTCAATCACCACTTCGATACGGATCCGGAACTGGGAGCATGCCTTTTCCACAAGCGCCTGCGGGAACTCGGCAAATACTCGGCAGATGGCGGCAATCAGGCTGGCTTTGGTGTTGTGGGAGGTCATGTTGGTGATGTTCTCGACGTATGACCAAATGAAGTTGTCCAGCGGGTTCAGGTTGGGGGAGGAGGGGGACCAGTGAGAGAAGGGTACAAAGTCGTAGCACTCCTTCTGAAGCCAAGCTTGGGTCTCTTTAGACTTGTGGGCCGGCACTGAGTCCTGCTGCCGCACCCAGGGTCTGTCACTGGCCACCTGATTGCACCAGGGGATCACCACACTCTTTAGCACATCCAGGTACACTTTGGTGTTGACTTTCAAGCCGACTTTAAAGATGTGAGGTAGCATGATGTGGCCCTCACTTGAAACCACACCAAAGACCATCACCCTGGGCACGTTGAACCATCCGGATTTGTATTTTGAGGGTGCTGGCAATAGCCCTGTTGTCATAACTTGGATCGGTAGAGAGCATGAGTTGTACAGCGGCGCATCTCTGATCTCGCTCGTTGAACATTGTGTCACTTTCAGACATGATAGAAGGCTCCTATCACTCTTGGGATTTGTACACAACTGGCCAACTAGTAGATGGTCTGCAACAAAAAAAGAAAACCGGTTTTCATTAAACGGAAATGGAATCATGTCATCTTTTCTAGGGCGATAATTTTATCATTCCACCCTGTATATGAGTCAATCAACATCCCCCATACATACATAAAATGAAAATTTGAAACTTTTGTAAATTGCCATTAACCATAGCGGTTGGGTGTCTTGCCAGCAATGACTCTCTTCAGATATGGTTGTCTTTCAGCCATGTCTGGTTGCTGTTGTTTGGTGTTTTCCTCACTACCATTAGCAGTGATATCTTGTTTGTGATTTGTTTCTGTCATGTTGTTGTGTTTTGGTCAAGTTATGAGTCTTAGGTGTCTTCTATTTCTCACTCGTCTTTTCCAGTTCGATCATGTATTGCCAGTATTCAAACTTTTCTGTGACAGTTGCCTTTTTCCAATATTAGTTCTTGCCATATGACTGCATAGTCACCTGGTCACCCTTTCTTAATTCTGTCAGGTCATGGGCATTTTTGTCATAGTGTTTCTTTTGCTATTATTTTGCCTTTTGTATTTTAGTTTTCATTTCTTCCGCATTAAATGGGGAATAGGAATTTCTTCATTGTAGGCAATACACTTCTCAATTGTCTATCTAAGAATCTCTACATTTCTGTGGATTTTGATAGTGTATTGGTGAATTCTAGTATGGCTAGACAATGATCACTGTTTTCATTGTTACATTTTCTTATAATGTATTTTATTTGCTTTACAGCTGATTTTGCCATTCCTCTGGAGTTTGACATCTCTGGTGAGCTGGGATTCCATTTGAATCCGTATTTATGGGACAGTTCTCTCATCTTTTGGTTGTCAGATTCAGGGCCTTCATCATTTACAACTTCTTCTGGAATGCCATATCTCATAAAGTGGTTCCTTATCAGTTTGACTGTGCAACTTGATGATATTCCTTGGAGTCAATCAACCATAGTGTAATGGGAGAAATAATCCACACAGACTGGGTATTTTCCTCCACCCGGTGTCATGGTATCAAGGCCAATATGATGGAATGGGTATTCTGGCACTGATCTTATGATTAGTGTCTCCTTGATATTTTTTGCAGATTATCTGCTACACTGATTGTAGTTCATATAATATTCCTGGAGTTCGCGCCTCATTCCAGACCAGAAGATTGTGTCAAGGGTGCATCTCATGTTGCTAAACTGCTAAATAGCTTGTGTGTGCCTTTTTCTTTTTGTCATTTCTCACTGAAGTAGGTACAAAGACTCTGTCTGTAAAATACCAGATCGTCCTTTGTTGACAGGTAGTCTCTGAATTTGTACAGGTGCTTCAACAGAGGTTCAAGGGCTTTATAAACCCTTGGGAAACTTTGTTTAATAAGTTTTATGAGCTTTTGTAGATTCTTATCTTTGGTGGCGCTGACTAGCCTGTCTTTGGTCAGTTCACTTACAGCAAGAATCTAATAGATTCGCATCACTGAAAGGAAACTAATTCATCATCCTCAACTGGGGCTCATGAAAGAGTGTCAGCAATAATTATGTCACTGCCTTTTTTGTATGTTATTTTGTTGTCAAAATTTTGTATTGAAAGCATCATACTAAACAGTCTTTTTAGTGCTTCACTTAGAAGTTTGCTGATTGTTTCTAATGGTTTGTGATTTGACTCTATTGTTACATGTCTTCTGTAGCAATAGTCGCTGAACTTGTGTAATCCAAACACAACACCTCTCATATCTTTTTCAATTGGTGCATAGTTTTTTTCATAGTCATTCTAAACCCTTGACGCATATGACACTGGTTTCCCATCCTGCAAGAGCTCCCACGCCTACATCAGACATGTCAGTCTGTATCGTAACTGGCTTTTCTAAGTCGTAGTAAGTTAAGACAGGTGTGTTTGCTATAGCTTTCTTTATGCCTTCAAAAGCTCTTTGTTGTACCTCTGCTCATTGGAAACCCTGGTCTTTCTGTGTTAATCTGTTTTGTCATCAGCGAATGGTCAAATTTTGAGAGGTATTTAACCATTCCTATGAAGCGCCTTAGATGATGCAAATCATGAGATACTGGGAATTCTGTGGTTGCCCACATTTTTTCTTCATCAGGCTTCAGGCCTACGTTAGTCAGCATATATGACCCATGTAGGTAACTTCCTCTGTGAGAAATTTGCATTTGTCGAGGTTAATTTTGATATTTCTTCTCTGCATATCTGCAGGTATGCTCGCAAGTTCTGGTTGTAGTTATTGATGGCTTGGTCTGAGTTGTTTCCAAATCCTTCAACCAGACAATCATCTGATGCTGTTTACCTCTTGGAATTGTTAAATCCTTTTTGCTTAGAATGCCTTGCTGACTCTGTGTGATACCCATGGGCAGTCTTTTGTATCGATAATTACCCTGGGGCATACCAAAGGCAGTCAGTTCTCTTGCCTTGTCGTTCAACTTGCAATGCCAGAATCCGCTTCTTACATCCAATTTGCTAAATTTTATTGCTTTTTTATTTGCAAACCTGTGTACGATGGATTCCAAGCTGGGTTCCTGGCAGTTGTAGTTGTTAATTAATGCCTTGTTTAATGGTTTGTGGTCTAAATATATCTGGAGCTTTCCACTGTGTTTTCTTTCAATTACATAACTGTTGAGCCATGAGGTGGGTCCTTCCAGTTTCTCAATTAAATTGTCCCTCATCATCTTTTCTAGTTCCTGTTTAAATTGTTTTTCCAATGCAAATGGGACACTTCTTATGGGTTGTTGTATAGGAACGGCATCTGGCTCTGTTTGGAGTGTTAATTCGTCTTCAAATTCACCAACTCTCTCTTTAAAAATATCCAGGAATTCTAGTAAAATCTCTTTGATGGAATCATCGATATCTAATTTTCTGATGTCTTTCAGGGCTTGTTCTGCATTCTGCTGCTGAAACGGTCGAGTCAAACTGATCTAGGCTGAACCATATTAAATTTAGCTTTTGGCAGAGATTGCAGCTTAAAATCGGTTGTAACTTTTCATTCACGACCATGACTGAGGCTATCACATTTCATTTGTCGATGGGGTTAAAGAGTTCTACCCTTATAGTTCCTTCAGTTCTAACCTTTTTTCCTCCGTAAACTGAAATATCAAGTTTTTTTTTTCCTTTCTTTAGTAAGTCCTCCATTTTGTTGTCTTTAACAAATGTCGCAGGAATTACATTTACAGTTGTTCCAGAATCTAACATGAATTTAATTGACTTGCCATTTAATCTTAAATTCGTGTGAACCTTATGAATTGTCTCCCTTATAATATAAAAACATTCATTGACATTTTGTTCCTTGTTTTTACCCTTACAAATATTTGATATGGCAAAATAGTTCTTTCTTTTGCATTTAAAACATTCCTGACCATAAGCTGGACAGTTTCTTATTCCTTTGACATGGTTTCTCTGACAATAGATACAATCATATTTCTTTTTATCTCTTCGAGTCGCATTGATATCTTTCTCATTTGTGTCATTGTCAACATTTAATTTGTTGTATTATCGATTTTTTGCGACTGGATTTTACTTTGTTCTACAGCTCTCCATCGGTCAATACACTGTGTCAGGGTTAAACCAGGTTCTCTCTGGAGGATTTCTCACGTTTTTCTATCATGTATTCCTTTTATTATCTTTAATTTGATCATATCATTCTGGGTGACATTGTTCCATTCACAGTCATTAGAACTCAATTTCAAATTTAACAAATAGTCCTCAAAGCTCTCATTTTCACTTTGTTCTTTTTGTAGGAATTCTATTCTGTCTACGATCAATGTTTTCATAGGTTTACAGTTGTCCTTAAATGCTTCGATAACCATTTCAAGTGTTCTTTCATTGTCATTTTCAACCATTTCTCTTTTCGTGTTCTTGACTGTCAGGCTCCAGTAAATTTGTTGATCTTTTCTTCCTAAAAGATAAATAAGCAAACTCTTTTTCTTCTTTACAACATTCACTGTTATAGCGGCATAGTCTTTGCCTTGCCCTTTGAATTTCTGAAGTTCAAAAAACAGGTTCACTTCTTCAAGCCACTCGTTAAAAGCTTTGTATAAATTTCTCACTGTCCAGTCAAAACTTTGGGGTGGATTGATTGACATTATTTTGTTGCTTTTTTTTTTAACAAGCAAAACAGTAGTACTCACTCAGTTTATCTTTGAGTTTGTTTCTTCTGACACCATGTTATGCGGAAATAGCTCCAGGCCATGTATATCTATTAATGCACATGTTTGTTACCCCCACCTTGTCTGTCAAGTGTCCCTGCAGTTTAAGGCTCTTCAGGCCGATACAATATTATGTCACTTATGTATATAAGTCGACCAATATCTGATACCTGAGACGTCCAAAAAGGTGAATGTCAACAGAGCAAAGCTTTATTTTACACTGCCCCCTTCCCTGCCCCACTGTGCTTTCATGCGTGGGAGAAACTTGAGTCAAATCCCTACCAATAGTGGTAAATATAGTTATTTACTAAGCTTAGTTTAGATGTGGCATAAGGCCAGGTCTATGATGTACCCAGTGAGAATCCAACTCACTACTAGGGTCAACTTATCTAGATTGGCCTTATGAGTAGAGTGTTCACCATTGATCTGGGAGACCAGAGTTCAATCCCTGGTCGAGTCATACCAAAGACTCAAAAAATAGTACATGATGCTGCCTAGCTTAGCACTCAGCACTATGAGGTCAAGATCAAGGGTAAAGTGGAGCAGTCCTGGGAATGGAGTAGCGTCCTCCCCCACACCACGGTGTAGTAGCTATTGAAAAAAGAGCCTTCGGGTCACCCTTAACTAAGGTTACCAAGTTTACTTACTTACAGCACATGAGATGCCAAGCAAGTTAAATATATCAGATGCCAAAGATCAAACTTAGTTACCTCCCTTGTACTATGAATTTATACGATTTTAAAATGTTGATGCATTAGAAAATTGAGGGGTTATTTTTTTTATTTACTTTTTTTCTCAGAAATTTAAAAAAACAATAAGATATAAGTATTCATCAATCTACCTTTTAAAATACAAAATCATTCTTCTGGAAAAAGAGTTCCATTTTAGTCTAATGAGTCGAGTGTTCGCCAATGGTCTGGGGGATCAGGGTTCAATCCCACATTGAGTCATACCAAAGACTCAAAAAATGGTACTTGATGCAGCCTTGCTTAACACTCATCATTATAAGGTAAAGATCAAGGGTAGTGGAGTAGCACCCTCCCCTACACCACACTGTAGTAGCTATTGAAAGGGTGCCTTCGTCCCCCTCGGCTAACCTCACCAATTAAGGTTGCATTCAGTTGTGCCCAAGAAAAAATCTCCTTTTTTAACAAGCATTATTTTAAAAAATCTGAATCAATTTTTATACTGGTAATCAGATTGTTGGTGCACATAGTTTTCATCCCATCTTAGTTTTGCCCAGTCAGCTGAGGGAGCTGTGGAATACTCCAACTGCTTCTTTGCAGAAGGGTAAACCCCCACCCCCACTCTGATGGTGAGGTTCCAATAATGTTGGAGCTTTGGAGAATGTGGAGTACCTTTTCAATGCCATTGCTCCCAGGTCCACTTTGGCTCCAGAGTGGTAGCACTTGATGGGATCATATCTATGAGTCAAATAGAACTAAGCTGCATTATTTAAAATGGAACTGTTTTTGTATGCTAAGCTGAATTGTTGGAAATAGAACTGTTTTTGACATTGAAACTGTACTTACACTAAACTGAATTGCTTGAAATAGAACTGTTTTTGACATTTAACTTTGTGTAAACAAAATCTTTACTTATATTAAACTGAATTGTTTGAATTAGAACTGTTTGACTAAACTGAATAGCTAGAAATAGAAATGTTTTAGACAATTAAACTGTGTACTTATGCCAAACTGAATTGTCTGAAATAGAACCAACATTAATTTCATAACATCTTTAATGAAATTTTCAAAAGTTAGAATTTAATTTGGATAGAAGCATCAATATGATTATGGACCATAGTTACAATAGGAATCCAATCAGTTCATAGATCTTAAAATTCTCTTAGAGAATAAAGAAATTTCCAGTCCTATTTACTACTAAATGATAATTGGCACTAAATGAGATTGGCACAAGCGTAGCAAGAATGTTGTAGCAAATTAGGCATACCAAGTTCATAAGAAAATGTTGCTCCACACTATAGTAGAGGAATCTTCCAGCTCTGGGACCTGGAAGACTCCTTTGATAAAATAGGTAATAATGAAATGAATTATAAATAAAAGAAGCAACCATTAAAATAAACAAGATGAGTTTGAGTTGAAACAGGTGTTGTTTTTTGATATTATTTTTAGTAATGAACAACAAAAAGATGTGTGAATATTAATGTTTGTGTACAATGTTCATAAATGTTTTAGTATCCAATTTAAATGTTTACCTGCTCGTTCGTCCCGAAATTCCTTAAAGAATAAAACTTACTATTGTAAAATTTGTTCTGAGAACTTCTGGGCTGCTACTAACTAGTGCTGGGGATTTTGGTTTATTTATACTCACTATTTTTTCAACCGTAAAATAGAGAAAAGTTCTTTCTGGAAACCATGACACATGTGGGTCTTTTCCTATTTATAGCTTTGATGGCACACATGGGTTAGAAATCCTTCAACATTTTTAAAACATTCAAATTCTTAATATAATGAAGATAACTTTGAAATGCTAATTAGATTCTTTTATTCCTTCCTAAATAGAAGTCTGAATATCATCATGGACTACAGGAAACCAACAGTTTCATAGGTCGTCTAGTTATTATTCATTTTGACCAGTAATTTCTTTCATCTTTCAATTTTTTTAGTTAAAACTCACTGGAGTCATCGTGTTTATTGCAGTGAGAAACACCACAAATCAGAGATAATAATGATAAAAGGATAAGCTCTCAATGAGAGTTGAATTCCTATTCTCCATTTGCTTCAGAGAAGCCTTGTTAATTGAATCAGCTGCTTTATCAACTACATTATTCTCTAAATGAAATCCTTAAGATTCATGACTCTTTCATCAAGGTCAAAAAATAGGATGGTATGTGACTATACAAGGTGCCAGCAGACTGCTCACTCTACAGATGGGATAGAAGGCAGGTTACAAGAGTCCTTTTAACCAATTAGGTGCCTCAAGCTGTGTTCCTGAAGTACACTACAATTTTCTCTTCTCTTTTTTTTCTTTCAGACAAGACAAGCACCAACTACTGATGAAGTCCTCAGGCCTAGACACACTGTATGATGTCTTCTTCTCATAGCAGCAACTGCTAACTTACCAACTGATATATATATAGCAGATCCTCCTTGACTAAACACAGCAAACTTTTGTTATGTTTGATTTTCGAGAAGAAATGAACACTAAAGATCAATGTGTTCCATTTGCAATTCTAATTGTACTTCTTCACATTCAACATGAGTCAAAAGTTTTGCAATATTTTGGTAACATGCAATCCAATTCCGCAGCTGCAGATGTTTTTACTGAGATGATAAAGATGATGAACTATACTGGGCTGTGAGATGCTGAGCTCGCCTGATACTCTCTGAGTGCTATTCATTGGATTCGCTTCTATAGCTTGGAGTATGGCCTTGGAATCCAAAGTTTTAGACCTACCTGACCTTGCCTGATTGTTGAGGTTTTGCAACCGAAGCAAAAGTCTCTCGAATACTGTACTGTGATCAAGTTTGCCCTCACCTTTCATGTAGAAAATATTTTAGAAAATTAAGGAAACAACTCAAAAATAAGAAATCTCTCAAACCATCTGGTTACTGTACGGTGATCAAGTTTACCATTGTGAAGATTAGGAAGAAAACAAAATAAAAAAAAGATAAATAAATTCAAAAGTAGCAATTTCCAGAATCCCAATTGTAGAAGTCAAATGACTCACCTTCTAACATGGCTGCCTTCTTGAATCTTCTTGGTAAAAGCAAGTGGGTTGTTCTGTGGTGCCAGGATGACCTGCCCAACACATTTGCATGAGTAGGGGGGATGTCCTCGTGGTGTAATGGTTAAAGCGATGGACTGCGGAATCGTAGTACGCGAGTTCGTACTCCAGTCACGCTATTACATTCACTTTCAGGCGAATACCTTTGGGAAAGGTATGAACCCCCTTATCCCCCCAGCTATGGGTAAAATAGTATCACTACTGTTCTTCTAGAATAGATTTGGCATTAAATAACCTACAAAGGTTGATATGCCATTAAACAAAGAAACCAAACCAAACCAATTTGCATGAGTGGTGTCTATTCACCAATATATTCATCCGGTAAATGGCAGAAATAGGTACCCCAAATGACGAATATGACAATTTTGTCAACACGCGCCTAGAGGCGGCAGCGAAGTGTATTCCAACAAAACCTAGAACTAAATATAGAGTCCCATGGGAAACGTTAGCTGTTAGAGAAAAACGTGCACATGTGAAAACTGCCTCCAAAAGCTATAGGAAAAACCCAATAAACACAAATGCCATAAAACTAAAAAAGGCACAATATCAATTAACAGGCATATATCTAAAAGAACAGACAGAATACATACAAAATCAGATAGATAAGATTAGAGACTGAGTAGAAGATAGGCAATCTATTATAGCCTGGCAAACAATAAATGAAGTGAGTAAAAGGAAGAGCACAGCCAAAGCAAAATTGAAAGCTACAAAACAGCAGGAAAGAATAAAACTGTGGAAACAACATTTTGAAAATCTACTAGGAAACCCACTGAACCACGCATGAACCAATCACCAGAGTTATTAGTAAACAATTGGACATTAAATAAGGACTGTTCACACAAGAAGAACTCGACTTTGTTCTTAAAAAAAGTAAAAATAGGAAAGCTGCAAGACTTGACAAGATTCCCCCAGAAGTATGGAAGACCAGACAATTCGACGATATTCTGCTCCGACACTGCAACGCAGTCTATAATCAAAATCCGATAGACAGATGGATGAAGGGATGCATCCTCCCCTTCCCTAAAAAGGGTGACCTCGGATTAACCAAGAACTACCGAGGTATAATACTTACATCCATAGCAGCCAAAATCTACAATGCCCTACTACGCAACCACATAGAACCCAAAATCGACAACATCCTTAGGAAAAACCAAAATGGTTTCCGAAGAAATAGATCCACGACCTCACAAATATTGTAGAATCCTTGAAGGTGTACGGGCAAAAAACCTACAGGCGACATTACTATTTGTCGACTTTACCAAGGCCTTCGATTCCATACACAGAGGGAAGATGGAACAAATCCTACTAGCATACGGCCTACCAAAAGAAACCGTACCAGCAATAACGATTCTCTACAAAAAGACCAAAGTGAAAGTACGTTCACCGGATGGAGACACAGAATACTTCGACATTGTAGCAGGAGTACTACAAGGGGACACACTAGCCCCAAACCTCTTTATCATCTGCCTAGACTATGTGCTTAGAACATCGATTGATAAAATCAGAGAAAACGGCTTCGAGCTGACAAAGAAAAGAAGCAGAAGGTACCCCACAAAAACAATTACTGACACCGACTATGCCAATGACATAATGATACTGGCAAATACGCCCAACCAAGCCGAAACACTACTGCATAGTTTGGAATGAGCCGCTGCAGGCATTGGCCTCCATGTCAATGCACACAAAACTGAATATATATGCTTTAATCAAACAGGCGACATTTCCACACTAGAGGGAACCTCTCTAAAACTGGTGGACAAATTCACTTACCTAGGAAGCAGTATCTCATCAACCGAAAAAGACATCGACATGCGGCTAACGAAGGCATGGACGGCTATCGATAAGTTATCAATCATATGGAAATCAAACCTGACCGATAAAATGAAACGCAGTTTCTTCCAGGCAGCAGTCGTTTTAATATTGCTGTATGGATGCACCACTTGGACGCTAACAAAACAGCTGGAGAAAAAGCTAGACAGCAAATACACAAGAATGTTGAGAGCAATATTGAATAAGTCCTGGCAGCAATACCCCACAAGACACCAACTATACGGCCACCTGCCTCCCATCATGAAAACTATCCAAGTTAGACAAACCAGACACGCAGGACACTGCTAGAGAAGCAGAGACGAGCTCATAAGGGATGTACTCCTATGGACCCCCACATATGGCTGAGCAAAAGCAGGACAACCAGCTAGAACATACATACAGCAGCTATGTGAGGATATGGGATATAGTCTTGAAGACCTGCCAGAGGCGATGAACAATAGGGAAAAGTGGCAAGAGAAAGTCAGGGATATCCAATTATGAATCCAATTATTCTCCCTCCAGCTATGGGCAAATAGTAGGGCAGACTAGGTTCTTCAGCCTTGGTGAGGCAACTAGTCTTGGAGAAGGAAAATTCTGAATTCAAACCTGTTAAACTCCGCTTAAAAAAATTGACCTCGTGTCATATCCTGTCCGAGCGGAGGGGTTGGGTAAATATGACCATCTTCTACTTGTGTGTAAGACCACTCTCAAGTCAACCAATATTCATCATGGCGCTGTGAACAGGATACAATGATTGGCAAGAGCTACTTACCAAAATTGGCATTCCTGCTGACTCAACCAGGACTTATGCTAAAACTTTTGTGTAGGAAAGCATTACCAAGGATAGCCTCACCATGATAGACTGGGAAGTCGTCAAAGAACTAGTTGTCACAACCATGGGACATGCCCTAGTCATCCTTAAGCTAGCAAAGAAGGCAGCCATGTTAAAAAGTGAGTCATTTGACTTCTACATCTCCCTCCTTCACCTTCTATGGAAGCAGATTTTGCACCGATGCTGAACAAAGATATGCACCCATAGAAGGTGAAGCAGCAGCTATCAGCTGGGCACTTGAAAAGTGCCGCATGTTCATACTGGGTTGCCCCAATATTATAGTGGTGACCGACCATGAGCCGCAAAAAGGACTTTTTGGTAATCAAGATCTCAGTAAAATTCACAACCCACACCTATTCCAGCTCAATGAAAAAACCTTGAGATATCGTTTCACCATGCAACACTGTCCTGGAAAATGTCATAGGGCCCCTGATGCTATCTCCCGCAATCCAGTCACTACGATGCAAAGCTTACTTGATACATTCCCCATAGAACCCTCCCCTATAGACACTGATGAATCAGATGAGATTTGTGCAGCAACGAGATTGACAGCCCTCACATCCATATCCCAATTAGATGGTTACCTTGCCATAACTTCTTTTGATCACATTCGTTTTGCTGGTCAAAAAGACACACAATACACCTTGTTAGGCAAGACCATAGACAATGGTTTTCCAAACAGTCGTTGGGCAATGCCGCCTACAATACGAGAATACTGGGAAGTTTGTAACCACCTCAGCAATGATAATGGCCTAATACTACTGGACTGGAGGATAGCAATACCAACCTCCCAGTGCAAAAACATATTAAAGTCCCTACATTCAGCTCATCAAGGAGTAGTTGGCATGAAAACATGTGCCAATGAATCAGTCTACTGGCCTGGAATGAATGCTTCAATTCGCAATTATAGAAATAATTGCATTACATGCTCAAGGAATACCCCAAATCTACCATATGAACCAATCCAAATGACACCTACACCAGAATGGCCTTTTCAACAAATTGTTATGGATTTGTTCTATGTTGGATCGTTCACGTATCTCGCTTGTGCAGACAGGCTCACTGGATGGCTCATTCTGTACCGTATCAAGCCGGGACAAGCAGTTGCCTCCAGGTTGATATCCATCTGCAGAGAAATATTCCAAACATACGGCGCACCTGAGGAGCTTAGCACAAACGGTGGGCCACCCTTCTCAGCTTACTCATTCCAACAGTTGCTAAAACACTGTGCTGTTAAACAAAGAATTTCATCTGTAGCCTATCCCCAATCTAATGAACGAGCAGAGTTAGCAGTCAAGACTGCAAAAAGACTCATAAGGGACTGCACAGGACACCAGAGTTCCTTAGACAATGACATGGCAGCACAAGCAATCCTGCAATACAGAAACACCCCTATCCAAGGCATTGGATTATCACCAGCACAATTCTTGCTTCATAGACGTCTTCAGGATTATATCCCATCACATCCACACTTGTATAAACCACACCCTAAGTGGATAGCCACAGCCCAAAAATATGAAAAAATCTTATCCAAACGCAACGCAGACCTCAGCAAAAGGTACCATCATACTGCACATGCCTTATCCCCACTTCATAAGGGCGACACAGTCTCCATTCAAAACTCAAATAGCCATCAATGGGACATAGCTGGACGAATTGTAGAGACGCTTCCCAACAGCCAATATAGAATTAGAGTTGCAGGATCAAGTAGAATAACCCTGCGGAACTGCAGGTTCCTAAGGTAACTTAAAACTCCTGTAATCGAGACCCCCATACCAAGTTCCTTACCTTTGTCACCTGAGCCAACAATTACAGATATGAGTACACCACATCAACCAGCCAAAGAACCAGGAAATGGTGGCATTATGTTGCAAAGAGACCTGGAATCCCAGGGCCTGACTCAATCACCGCCATTAAGAACCGGGATTCCCAGGGCGCTATCTTGACTACTTCCATACAATTGGCCAGGAAATAAAGAACTGATTCCGCCCCAATGATCACTATGCTTCTGCAATGGGGAGAGGAGAGAGATGTAGAAGTCAAATGACTCACCTTCTAACATAGCTGCCTTCTTGAATCTTCTTGGTAAAAGCAAGCTAGCTAAGCTTACCTCATTTTATAGGAGAGCACCTAATGTAGCAGGTGAGTTGTTCTGTGGTGCCAGGATGACCTGCCCAACACATCTGCATGAGTGATATCTATCTGTGGTGCCAGGATGACCTACCCAACACATTTGCATGAGTGGTGTCTATCTGTGGTGCCAGGATGACCTGCCCAACACATTTGCATGATTGGTGTCTATTCACCCATATATTCATCCAGTAAATGGCAATGGGAATCATTTTCTACTTGTGTGTCAGACCACTCTCAAGTCAACCAATATTCCTCACCTATGACAGGAAACAAAATCTGCACATGCCTGAAAGATTAACTTCCTGGCACCAAAGAGAAATTCTCACTTTAGCTGTTATCACTGAGATTGAAAGGACCTGTTTCTCTCAGCTGCTGGCAAGGTAGCACACATACAGTTTCTACCACGAATAGTCATTAAACCCTAAAATATAGTTTGCGTCAAAAGGTATCCTTGTCTCTTTCCTTCCATCATTAATTCTCTTGTAGCCTTCCACAGACAAAGAAGATAACAAGTTAATGGGGTAAGAAGAAGAAAAAGAAATCAGATAGGAAACTCAAAATCACCTCAACTACAAGTAACAAACCTTCTTATACCCCATACCTTCACCTTTCAAGCAACAAATATTTTTTAAAAAGTAAGGGGGCAACTCAAAAACAAAAAAGGTGTTCACCAATTTTTGTTTTTTTTAATCGTTTATTTTCTATAAATTTTTATTCTAAACGATTCAAAGGAAAATTTAACTTAAATAAAATTAACATAAGAGGATTAAAGAATCAAAATGTTATGTTAATAACATCAGGAATATAAAAAGATTCAATTGACAAAATAATTTCTGGTTTCAAATGAAATTATTTTTGTTAAATCATCCCATGTTCCAGTATAAAGTGTTATAATAATTAAAGATGCACTCAAACACTCAAAAAAATACAAGACAAGGCCTGACTGGGTAGGAAAGGTGATCCACTGGGAATTGTTCAAGAATCTAAAATTTGATTTTGCTGTCAAATGGTAGATGCACAAACCAGAATCTCTCCAAGAAAATGAGACCCATAAAATTCTCTGGGACTTTGAGATACAAACAGATTGCCAAATTTTCACCAAAAGACCAGATCCGGTGTTAATCAACAAGAAGAAAAGAACTTGTCATTTAGTGGATTTTGATATTCCAGGAGATCATAGAGAGGAAAAAAGATTGACAAATACCTGGATCTTGCCCGACAGATGTATAAGCTGTGGAACATGAAGGTGATGGTGATACCAATTGGAGTTGGTGCTCTTGAAGACAGTCCCCAAAAGTGTGGAAAAGAGACTTGGGGGTGGGAACTGAGTATTAAAAGAGGAGTCAAGACCATTCAGACCACAGCAGTGTTGAGATCTTCTTGAATATTTACAAAAGTCCACCAGTTAAACTGGTGTGAAAAACTCATATAGCGGGGAAAAAATTTAAAAAAGATAAACTTTTTTTTTCTTTTTCTGCTAACTATTGTTTTTTTTCTAACGCCCAATCACATAAAAATAAGAATAGTAGCAAAGTTATTTCCCTTTGGCTCTAGTAAACCAACCAGTCTGGGACATGAGTCACAAAGGTTAGTCATGAGACACAAATCATGTGATCTCTGATATAAAGGTTTATAGAGCTAAACTGAAACTCTCTTTCTCTCAGGACCTAAAAGTAGAACACAGATCAATACAACATACATATGAATTTTAAGATCAAAGCCAGCAAACTGGTTCTTCTATTAACAAAAGTTTGAGAAAGGCAACCTCCATGACCTACAAACTGTGGTAGTCTTTTTACAAGGTCTTCTTCCGGGATTATCATCAGCTGCTGCTTTGCATTTATCTTAATCTCATACACAGCATTTCAGCAGCAATTTCAGCTTTGAAAAAAGGTCAGAAGTTGCCAAATCTGGACTTTAGTGGGTGTGGGGTAATGATGTTCCTGTATGATGCAATATTTTGCCAGGAAACCCAATACAAGAGAAACATAAAGAATTTACTCATTACAAATGTGAAGGTCACTCAGTATACAAATTCATGCAATGGTGTCTCACTGCAAATTATGTAACCCCATGGGGGAATGTCTGATCATGCATGCACAATAAAGTCCTCCCACTTGCCAAATTCTATCAAGGTTGCACAACCAGTTCTTGAGATATTGAAAATGGCTGGATGCATTCTAAATAGAGTTTGTGTGTGTGTTGTTTCCTTCTAGTTTTTCTTATGACATTTTATTTTATTAAAGTTCAACTAGTGCAACCAGTGATTCCATAGAAAGAGAAAAGATGTAGCAAATACTTCTCACATATGGTCTTCTCAAAGAAACTGTTACTGCTGCAATGATACTCTACAAAAACACAAAAGCAATGGTTTGCTTATCCAATGGTGATACTGATTTCTTTGATATTGTCACTTGAGTCTTTCAAGGAGAAACATTAGCAACATTTCTATTTATAATCTGCCATGATTGCAAACTACGAATGTCAATTGATCTAATGAAAGAAAATGGTTTGGAACTAAAAAAAGATTAAAAAACAGATGATGTCCTTCATAGAAACTCTTACTGATGCAGACTACGTAGATGATCTAGCACTTCTTGCAAATACACTTGCTCAAGCTGAATCTCTGCTGCAGGCAGCCAGACGTATTGGTCTGTACATGAACTCAGTTAAAACAGAGTTCATTTGTTTTAATAAAGATAGTGCCATCTCCACATAAAATGGCAAGCCTCTGAAATTAGTAGAGCAGTTCATATACCAAGGTAGCAATATCTCATCTACTGAAAGTGATGTCATCATATACTTAGAAAAGGCATGAAGTGCTTTTGACAAGTCAATAATCACGTAGAAATCAGATCTTTTGGATGAAATAAAACAACAATCCTTCCAAGCTGTAGCTGTGTCAGTACTACTGTATGGTTACCCTGTGCATTATATGACCTTCAAAAACTATCAGAAAAGTTAAATCATCAAAAGATGCTACATAGCATTACGCAAAATTCAAAAATTTTCAAAACTGCTAAGATGAAAAGATACGATTTGTGGAGCAATAAAAAAGCTACAATTGTATAAGAATATAATAAATAAAGCTATGCATAGGCTTAAAATATGTATAGATACTTTCGAGAGGTACACTATGAACTATCAAATGATTAAAAAATATTTCTTTTTAAATTGATATCAAACAGATTTTTTTGCATGAACATTTTACCATATTACATCTATTGCTTCCATTGCATAACAGAAGCTTCATACAATGCCTCATTTTGCATCTCTCATTTCTCTTGAGAAGCAGAAGCCACGATTCCTGCCCCTTTTTGCATCCCACATTTCTCTTGAGAAGCAGAAGCCACAATTCATGCCCCTTTTTGCATCCCTCGTTTCTCTTGAGTAGCAGAAGCTACAATTTATGCCTCGTTTTGCATCCCTCATTTCTTTTGAGTAACAGAAGCCACGATTCACGCCCCGTTTTTCACCCTTCGTTTCTCTCGAGAAGCAGAAGCCACAATTCATGCCCTGTTTTGCATCCCTCGTTTCTCTTGAGTTTTAGAAACCATAGTGAGGTGAATTTTATGATGGTCTGGCTTATATATTTCTCTGAAATTTTCCCTTTTACTAACAGTATTCCCTATCATTTGGACTTCATCCCAGATAGCTTTGTAACCAGTTTTCTCTTTCCAGATATGGATCAACCAATTTATTTTACATTTGGCTATTTCTTTCTTATCCTTTATTAAAACATTTATTTAGTGTACACATTCTATCATCATCAGCATTATTCAACTATATTTTTTATTTCAGATGTTCAATACAAATATTCAGATTTGGAGAATTTTTAGGTATCATTTTCAACTGATCCTTAAAGCTCCTGAAGTCGCTTGCAGAATTTGGGATGTGAAAGAAAATGAAATAATATCTGATCGTACTGTTCAAATTGTTTTAATGATGGTAATTTGTCAGTTAAAATAAAGTGATGGCTTTACTCTCTTTAAAAATGGATTGACATATCTATTTCACCTTTGGTTATCACTCATTTATGCTCCTAGAGTCTAACTTTGGAAAGATGACTTGTCATCTGAACAAGATAAACAATAAGGGGTTTAATTGTCTGAAGAATTTTTTGTCTATTATGACCCTTCTTAAAACTCTACACAGTAGATTTTTCTGGAGACAAATGTTGTTTCTTATCTATTTCTCCAGTGTATCTCAGGACTTATAGAATCAAGATTTGAATCAGTAATCAACAGGTTGACATTTCCCACTACTTATTAATACCAGTTTTACTAAAATGTAAACTAACAGTTATCATCTAAGGAAATGGATGTAATGTCCCAAGTTCAAATCCTGGCAGATGCTGATTGCATTTCACTTGTGCAATAATGACCTTACAAAAGGCATGAATCCATCTCTATGGGCAAAATAGTAAGGTAGACTAAGTTCTTTTGTCAAAACACAGTATTGTGCAAGTGCCATACTTATATTCTCACCAGACCAAAAAACTGTAAATTCATCCCAAGATTGGAAGATGCTAAAGGAAATACGGCAGCAAAGCTTGACACCATATCATATGCAGAGTTTTGGAGGTGCTTCGACCAATGATAAACTAGAAGTAAGTGTGTTGAATCCCAAGGAGACTATTGAATAAAATCAATGTTTCATTCATTGTTTATTCTTTTCTTGGCAAATACAGCTTTTTTTGGAATGCATTCCATATTTTTTTGCTTGTGTTACAGAATAAATGTGGTATTGCAATCATTGAATGTAAGTGAATGACAAATTAATTATTTTTCATAAAAGAAACAATGTTTTGTAGTTGGGTCACAAAATGAACATACTAAGATATAATAGATGTGAGATCTTGTCTTTATTATAATCCTTATCCTGTCAGTAGGTATGTCCCAGATATGACACTAACCTGCATCTGATGGTGAAGCTCCAGTTCTGCAGCTCTGGGGAGTGTGAAGTACCCCTCCATTGCCTTTACTCTCAGGTTCACTCTGACCTGAATTGGTTGTAGTATCTGTTAAGATCCCATTTATGGGTCAAATAGATCTGTTTGAAAGTTATTTGTATTAGATAAGAATACTTGAAATCGTATAACTGCATGCAAATTATTTATGTGAAGAATAATACTTGAAGCCAACATTTTTATTCAAGATTATTGTTGTTAGTTATTTGACCCCATATGATTGTATGCAAATTATTAGTATTTGATAGGAATACTTGAAACCATATAATTGTACTTTTTTCTAATCAAACACAGACTTCTTCATCAACTATCTGCTGTAATTCCTTTAATCTAGGTCTCTATCAATTGACACCTGCAATTCATCTTGATTGGTTGTTTAGGTTTTATGGCATATCAACCTTTGTAGGTTATTTATTGCCAAATTCATTTTTATACAAATTATCAGTTCTATTTCAAACAATTCAGTTTAGCATCCAAAAACAGTTCTATTTCAAACAATTCCGTTTAGCATAAGTATGCAGTTTGAATGTAAGTACAGTTTAATTGTCAAAAACATTTCTATTTCAAGTTATTCAGTTTAGTCAAACAGTTCTAATTCAAACAATTCAGTTTAATATAAGTAGGCAGTTTAGTTCTATTTGACCCATAGATAAGGCCCTATCAGGTGAACTGCTCCTGGTCAGAGTGGACCTGGAAGCGATGGCAATAAAGAGGTACTCCGCATTCCCTAAAGCTCCAGCATCACTGTAACCTCACCATCAGATTGTTTAGTGTCATATATCAGGACATTCATTGAGGGGGAGGTCTCACCCCTCTACAGAGGTGCAGTCGGTGTATTCTACAGCCCCAGCCGACTTGGCCAGAAATTCATCCTGATGACATTCACATAAACTCATATCATTACCATACTAGCCTGACCCATGAAACTTTTTATGATCTCTATTCAAATTATTTTCACAACTCAATTCATATAAATATTTGTATATCAAATTATTTTTTTTACATCAACAAGATTTATTCAAAAAGTATCAAGACTGAAGCAGTAATTACCAAGACAGAAATGAATGAAATATCTTTTTGTTTATTTTCATTTTTTAGATGAAGCATTGTCAACCACTATTATTATTAATTTTGATATCTTTCAACTTGGAACTTTTTGGTTGTTTTACATTGTTGTCATTCTCTGGCAATAAGGAACTGCACACGTTAGAAATAATCAATAAAATAAAAGATGAAAAAAAGACAGAAATGAACAATGACTAAAGCATTAATTTTCTTCAAAATAATCCCCTTTATATTTAATGCTTATTCCAAAAGATTTTTCATCAGTTGAAACTTCTTTGGAACACCTCTTTTAATTTGGTATAAAATTGCACCATTACTGCTGGAGAAGCAGTGACGAGTTCATGAGTGATGTACTCCTATGGACCCCCACATATGGCTTGGCAAAAGCAGGACGACCAGCTCGAACATACATTCAGCAGCTATGTGAGGATACGGGATGTAGCCCTGAAGACCTGCCAGAGGCGATGAACAACAGGGAGAAGTGGCGAGAGAAGGTCAGGGATATCCTTGCTAGCAGCACGACATGATGATGATTCCTTTTCAATGTCTTGAACATCATCCAAGTGAGATGAATTTTGAGTTTAAGAAACAAGAAAAATTTACACAGAAGTCGAGTGAGTATGAAGAACATTGCACTTGCACAAACCTGTGTTACATTTTTTTTATTTATTAAGTAAAAGAAAGAAAGAAACAAACAAAAAAAATATTTTAAAAAGAAATGAAATAAGACAAATCGAAAAGAGAAAATGACTTTATTCCTTCTCTCCAGTTAAATTTTTTTTTTTTTCCACTTTTTTTTTAAAGATATTTTATTTTTTCGCATATACAAACTGCTTTTCTGGATCTTTTTGTTTTTCATTTGATATATTCACCTTTATATTAATTTCTTGACAAATCTGGTTATTTGCAAGGAAAAAACAGTTGTGCAGAGTTCTGCAGGAAATGTCTGTTTTACTCTGCAAGGTTAATTTAGCTGTCAATTATAATAATGGATTGCTCTTTGCATATATAAAGAACCACTTAACAGACTTGGCTACACTTGCACAAACACACTCTAACCGTCTGGCCTATTATCGTAAACAATTTCCAATGTTTTGTAGACATAAACAAATAAACAAATAAACAAAAATAACCTAACCCAAAACACAAGCCTAAATTTAAACGCTAAATATTTGCCCTCCACTCACACAAACATACATCAAACAATATCATTTGGATACATTACACTTCTTCATCATAAACATTCTTTACACACAGACAATTTTAACTCACACTCCAATCAATATTAAAAAATTTCTAATATAGCCTATCCTTAAGAATCCTGAGAAATACACATCAGAAATTTTTGTTCACCTAAACACAACCATCAGAACTGCATATTTTTACATACTTTTCTTTCATTCTCATATCAATAAAAACATCACTTGTACATTCCAATATCTACTCTTAAATATAGAGTATTATATTTATATTTTCATCTGTCTGAACAAAAATATCTCTTTATATTATTCTCTTTTATTTTTGGTTGATGATGCTGTTTATTCTTAGATCTATAGAACTTATTTTTCTCTATCTTCATTACATTCAACTCTACTTGGACTTCATCATTATTATTTTTAATTCCTCTTTAATTTTCTCTACCATTTCATCAGTTTGAACTTGCTACAAATAACTTATTGATTATAGTTATAACTATCACACATACATTTATATATATATATATATATATATATAGGTCAACTATCACACATACATTTATATATATATATATATATATATATATATATATATGTCAACAATCACACATACATATATAAATATATATATATATATATATATACAGAGAGAGAGAGAGATTTCCCTATAGAGTGCTCAATATTAGGAAAAGAGCATATGTATTTAAGTTGAGATAGTGTAAACACTGTCAATGGCACTTAGGCAAGAAACTGACAGTTACTATCTGCTCATCAGACCAGGATATATATGAGGATTTTTCTCTGCCCAATCCAGAAATCAGGCTTACCACAAGGTCTGTAAAATATAGAGAGTAATGGTTCTGCTATACTAACTCATAATGTATTGGTAGAGATTTAAAGTGTGAGTTTTCCTTCTCCTAGATTAGTTGTTCTACCAAGTCTAGAGAGCCCAGACTGCCCTCTACTCATGCTGACACTCTCTCTCTCTCTCTCTCTCTCTCTCTCTCTCTCTCTCTCTCTCTCTCACATAATCTAATTATCTTTGTCCCATAATAATTGTTGCATTTGCATATTAATTTCATCTACTAAATGTAACAAGTGTTATGAGACAGAGTAATTCTTAATTTTCTCTGCTAAGATGATAATTTTAAATCATTTTACAGTCTCCAGATAGATTCAAGTTGTTGGCAGGCATAACCTAAATGTTTTATAGTTCATCACATATGTAATAAACATTAATATTTGTTAGAGGACTTGAGAGAACAATTGACAAATATTTTAATGTATTTGTCTTGCCAAGTTATTTGTCTGTGTGTATGTGTATGCATGGTTTATTCATTTCAATCCTTTTAATTCAATTTATAGTAATAGTGAAATAATTATCTTACTTAATTTTTACATTACTTATAAAATCTTTAAAATACTTTCAATGTTTATTCTCTCTCAGCTAAATGAAAAAAATATTTTGATATTCTTAGCTAAAAACAATCCAAAAAAACATTTATTTAGTTAACATGAATTCAGTGCTTTAGTTTTTAGAAATGAAATGTTTACACAAATGTTAAAAACATTCTCATTTTTTGTTTCATTTAAAGAATAAAGAAATATTTTAGATATATTTCAGAAGATACAACATCACATATTAACATTGCCCTGATGATGGTTTAATAGTAAAAACTGAAACGTTTAATGTTGGAAAATTATTCAACTATAAATAAAATTAATCCTCTGAATACATTGTTTTTTTCATATGTGTATATTTACTGTTGGATTTACTTCCATTTTCCTGGATATATATATATATATATATATATAGAGAGAGAGAGAGAGGTGTGGGTGATATAATAGTTATCATGGATGAAAATACCAAGTTTAAATTCTGGATAAAGCTGTTTGCATTTGACTTCATGCAAATGTTCAAGGAAAAGGTATATATCCATCTCTTCTTTCCCAGCTTTGAGTAAAATAGTAGAGAAGACTAGAGTCTCTAGCCAGAATAGGTCAATCCATCTAAGAGAAGAAAAAAAAACTCTAAATTCAAAACCTGAGAAGTGCTATTCAGAGAATCTGTGACACATAGGTGCACCAATCTTTTGTTATCATCCAAAAAGTGTGGTTGACAATACACTAGCCATCACCACAATAAATAAATCACCTGCATAGATAGTTCAATTGTTCACATCCTTAAGTAAACTGATGTCTATTCCTATTCTATTCATCTGTATATGTATATATTCAACCTATTATAAGACTCCCATGCATCAACACATGCTAAACAATTGGTGAATTCTTACCTATTTAAACACCTAGAATATTGTAATATTTTCCTAGCGGCAAATTTCAATGTCTAAATATCCTTAAACTCAGTCATTTCATCACAAAGCAGCTGACATATAGATATACATCTGTATTTACCTACATTAATATCATACTCTTCATATAAAGAAGCGGAATAAGATATAAAAAACAATTTGATGGAATGTTTACATATCTATTATGAGGTTTCACTCTGTGTGACCTTGAGAATGCCATGGCAACATAATTAGGAATGCCTATCATCATGAAACTTTAAAAGGTGGGAAACAAAAGACATAAAACATTCTGCCTATGATCATTATATAACCTATGAACTCAAGATTTTGAAAATATTACTATTGTGTGTGAAATGAAATATTCCTCATTGTAAATTAAAATTAGTGAATGTTGGAGATCAGTTTTTGTTATTCTAAACATCTAAACCATTCATCAAATTTTGAGGAATACTGATTTAATATTAATCTTGCTAGAAAATATTTTCCTAACATTAAAAATTTTCAAAATCTTTATTTATGAAACTCATTTAAAGTGAAACGCCATAATAAATAGATAATTTTTTCTTTTTCATCAAAAAAAAAAAGAAATTAGATTTTAAAAAAAGATTTCTTCTTCAACCAGGTTCAGACTTGGAGGCACAACCCATATAGTGTGTCTTGAGCAGGGATAGCTTAAGAGAGCCCAATTCCTTTTCAGGTCAGAAACACTCAACCAAAATGGTTTTCAAGTCTTATTCCTCTTCAATGTATTTATTTGTAATCATTAGTGCCTTTCCTTGGGATTATGGTAAACAAGCTATTTCAGGCGACTATAACTAGTGCACAGAGAATTTGATCCTCTGCGTGCTCCATGCCTCGTGTCAGACTAAACTTCTCATTTTATACTTATATCTAACATAAAACTAGATTAATAACCTGAACCAGATCTGAAAAAAAAAGACCAATAGATTTGATCTTGTACTTTACATCTTCAATCATACAACCACTTACATAGAGAAACACAGACATAAGCAAACACAGATATTACAAGAACACCAATATAAAGCAATGATCAATTTTTTTTTTCAAAGTTTTGTTCACTGCAACTATTAAAGCAACTGTCAAAATTTTTAAAGTCTTTTTTCTCCATTTCTTTATGGACATTATCAAGAGTTTTGGACCTTCTCTCTCTTTCTCCTTCTCTTTATCTATCTCACCTTTTTCTCACTGACTCTTTTTATACAACTTCTTCACTTTTCTCTCTCAAATTATCTCTCTTTTATACCTCTCTCTCTTCCTCCTTAACCAGCAACCATAACTTAAGTCAGTAAGAACAGTTGCATGGCTTTCAGATTTTTTACATACAATTTCAATCAAAAAATACAGTCAGAAAAACACACACCCAAATGCTCTTACTCACTCTCATTTTATTTTTGTGAGTTTTTTCTTTTTTTTTTTACCTAATCTCATATTCTATTTACATCATTTTGAAAACCTTTCAACAGCATTCACAATATTTATGTTGTCATAAAAAATCTTTTATTTGAACAAATTACACTGATACTTATTTCATTTTTATGAAATAGTAAAAAATTAAGAAAAATCTATTCTGGGGTTTTCATAATTATCTTCAATTATCATCTGGTGATGATTTTATGTTAACAAAAAAAAATAATCTTGTAATAACTTATTTTTGGTGGATTTTATTTAATCTCAATTGCCAGTAGATCAATAAAAAAATCAACAGGTCAGTAAAAAGAAAAAAAAGTCTATTCAAATACTAACCAATTCATTGTTGATGATTTTCAATTTTTTTAAAAATCACTACAATCAAATTTTTATCTCATTTTTTAAAAAGGGATAACAAAATATGGATTTAGGTAAAAAAAAAATTTTAAATCAATCCACTCAAATATTTCTCATTTTTTAAAATGGATAAAAAAATGTGAGTTTATGTCAAAAAAAATCTTTTTTTTAAATCAATACAGACAAAACTTTATCTCTTTTTTTTTAATGAATAAATAAAAATTTTACTCAACACAAAATTTTTGAAAACTTATAGAGAAATTTTCAGTATTCAATTCCATTCCTAATGCTTCTTATAATCACCATTTCATTAGCAAATTCTAAAATCCATTTAAATACTTCAATGATTATTCATCGTCTACTCAGATCCATCCAAATTCTTACAAGTCCTTTTGTCCTTCAATTAAAAAATTTCATCAATGAAGCAAGTTCAAAATTGAGCCTTGAAAATTTGCTTCAAAAGCTAAAAAATTTTGATTATATAATTTTGTTAAAATGGATTCATAATCCTTCTGCTAAAACCACAAATAAAAAAAACCTAAAGAGTTGTGGTATCCATTTTATTTTTAGTATTGTTCTATCTTTTCTTCCACTTCTATACTGTTTATACTTGTGCAATGAACGACTTTTTAAGTTTTCATCTCAAAATCAAGGGATTGTTCATTACAGGGGATATGTTTTTTGAAACTTTGAAGCCTGCCTAAGCATGATTTGCCTACTTGTGGGCTCTAGGCCAAGCTCATCAGTGGGCCCCCTTCATTTTACTATAGGGCCTATATCTATGGCCCCTTAGTTGAAGATCACTGAAGACCTATACTTATTTTACAAAGACCCTTACGATTTTGAATATATTATATAATGAAATACCCAGTGTACACTTGAAACAAGGTTATAATCTGGCACAGTAGACAACAAATTAGTTTCAGTAGACCCCAGATACCTGTGGACCCTAGGCCAATAATCTATTATACCTATGGGTAAATCCGGTCCTGAAGCCTACCTTGTTTCTATCTATATGATAAAAACTCCTTTTTGTGGCTAAAAATTAGTGGTCGTTGATTGCACAAAGTCATTTATTACTCAAGTATATACAGTAATGATATCCATTCTTGTCATTTCAAAATGAAATTTACAAGAAAAAAAAAAGGGAATGATTCATGGTTACTTGTAGGAATGAGTTTGTGAAAAAAAAAAAAAAATTTAATTCTTTAAGATGATTACTCTTTGAATTTCCCAGTGGATTCATTCCAAGAATTATTAAATTATATGGAATAATTTTGTTTATTTATTTTTTCAAGACTGGCACTGAGAAAATTAAATATAACACACTTGAAATATACCACAGTTAAATACACCTGAATCTTTGATGTGGGGAATAGTTTTTGAAAGTCAAAACCTTCCACACTCTCAACTTAGTTGTTATTTTTATTTAAAAGATTTGATTGAACTTGTGACCAGTCTCTTAAAGTATGATAAGTACTTGAAACTACTTATATACATTTTGATTGGTATTTTAAAATTTAGGTATCTTCAAGAAAATCTTCATTTCCCTGAAATTTTTCTTTCTTTTAACTCACAGCCTCAAACTGACAGATGTTTTTTTGAGCAAAATGTCTTTGTAGGGAGTCAATAATTGTTTTCCCTTGGATTATGGCATGGCATGGCACACCACATGTCTTTAGGTATCACATGTCAATCCCATAATTCAAATCTGCCTCTTTTAGTTCTTGTCTTTGGTGCAGTAAGACTTATCTTTTGTCCTCAGTCCTAGAGCAAAGAAGACATATTTTTCACCTTTGTTCATTGAACAGAAGAGAGACTTTTGTCTCCATTGAAACTTCTATAGTCCTCATTTTGTACTTCCTTTTATACACCATTTATTCATGGAACAATGTGTACCATTTATCTGTCGGGACAAGTTTGTTTGTTATTGTAATTTGGGATCACCAGTTATTGGTTATTGTACCTTTACCTGTATCTGAATAATCCCTGCTATTTGAGTGACTGAGAGGATATTTAGTCTTACCCTGATTCACTGAGTTGGAATATTAGCATTAGTACACCCATTGACACACTAACACTGAATAGATAAAAAGGAAATATTAAATAAACTCATATAAACATAGAGAACATTTAATACATACATATAACAACATGTAAAAAGTATTGCTATGACAAACTTGTTCCAACAGATGAATTGTACACAAGTGGTGATTAAAAGTAAGTACAAAATGGTAACTATAAAAATCTTACTTATTCCTGGTGGTTTTTATTTCAATGGCAAGAAGAAGTAAAGTTCCTTGCCAGAATAAGACAAAAGTCTCTCTTCTGTTCAATAAACAGAAGTGAAAAAAATGTATACTTTACTCCAAGAGCCAGAAACAAACAAACTTATCCCATCAAAGACAAAAACCAAAAGACACTAATTTGAATTATGGGATTGATATGTGATGTCTAAAAACATGAAGTATCAATGCTACACACCAATCCACCTTTTTAAATGATATCAGTTATTTAATTAGTAAACAAAAATATATCTGTCATAAAACAAGGAAAGTTCAGTACCAAAAAAATGGAATTCTTTAGTAGGAAACCTCCAAAAAGTCTTAGACTTACAAAATTCCCAATAATAGGAAATTGTAACCAACTATATATATATATATATATATATAGTGTCTCTGTGTGTGTAACCATAACCCAGAAAAAACAGCACAGAATGATGTTTATTAAAGCAAAACACTTAAAGTGCTCTAACTGAAAGAATAAAGCAATTTTCAGTCCAATTTGCAACTGTATGATTATTTTCTGTGATCTCTGCTGAACATAATTTTTAATCATCAAAATTATCAATATAATGGAAATAACTATGAAAATGCTATTTCAAAAGGCTTTACTCTTTTCTAATTAGAAGCATTTGATATCATCATGAACTACTGATATAACAGGAACTCAATGGGTTCTTGAGTTATCTAGTTGTCAGTAAATACAACTAGACTGCATCAATCTTTCCCAAGTTGTAATAACAATTTGTATAACCATTGACTTTAGTAAGTGTCAATAATCTTTTCTGTATTCATAATTATTGAAAATATTTACATCATTTGGATTAGAGCAGATTTCATTAGTTCTGGGAACAAAAAAGCTATCTACAGCAAAAGACAAAAGTATTAACACATCTGGGTCTTCACTCATGGAAAATAGTAACGATTAACTGAAGATTAGTACCTAGGCAATTTTTTCCTCAGACAGCACCTCCCCATTGCAATAGGATCAAGGACATGCTCTGATGTCTACAGCAATAGCTGAAGGAATCAGACAATTTCTGAATAATCCACCCATGGGAGAGTAAATCATAAATAAGTAGTAAACAATAGAAAGACCCTGTGTCACATTTGTCCTCAGGGGATGATAAATAAAAAAGCAACAATAATACAAATTTTAGTTATAACCAAAGTATTTAAATGGACCTCGATTTTATGCTGGTAAAAGTGGTAATTTACAACAAGAGTAGCAGCATTATTTTTATTTTATTTTTTTTTACAAATATAAAATTCATAACACAGTTCCAATTTTTGTTACATTTTAACAACAAAGACATTCAATTTCGATATTAGTTTGTTGGGTTATTCTTTTTATTATGTGCACTCAGCATCAAAGTAATTGCACTCAATTGCTGATTGGCTAGAGAAGATCATGTGACCTGAAGAGATTAGTGAGAAATTTTGTGAGAAATACGGCTGGCTTTATGGGGTTTTTTTTTGGTTTTTTTAAAAATGTTTTTAATACTTTTTTTAAAACTGATTTTTGTCATTTATTTTAGTTTTATGTCTTGTTTAATTTTTATTAGAGAATTGATAATACAATTTTGATTCACAGCTTGAATTATTTACAAAAAATCTTAAAATCTTAAAAACATTTTGTGATAAAAAAAAAAAAAGAAAATTGATCCAATTTTTTAATCTAAATATCTTTTGTAAGCTTTGAAAAACAATGAGGAAATATAGATTAAAGAACCACAAAAGATGGTGTCTTGTGCAGTTTTGTTTACTTTGACAGAAATAAATTTTTAAAATTAAGACTCTCGCTAAACTCCAGAACAGTATCTCATCATTTTATTAGAAAACATTAAGAAAACCAGTAGCCTGATTCTTTAATTGGAGCCTAGTAGAACAAAAAGAAAGTACTGAACATATGTGTGTAACTTTTTTAAGGTCGTCTTACAGACATGACTACAGGACTGGACTTTCACCTGGTGAGGCCCTAAGCTATGTGAAACTTGAAGGCCTTCTATAACAAAATTGGATTAAAAAAATGAGGCCCCGATGGTGTGTGGCCCTAAGCTATAACTTTTAGGTAAGTCCAGCAGCTGAAATTAGTAAACCAGTTCACATACTTCAGTAGCAATATCTCATCTACTGAAAGTCATGTTATTTTTTCTTTAAAAAGATAAAGAGTTCAAGTTGTCAATCAAAATATTAAATACTTGGGTGAGTTAAAAGTTTTACGATATTTGTATACGTGCTAGTTTCTGGAATAAACTCCAGTAACTTGAGGAAATAGAATTGATGCCACAACCAGCATATAGTCTGGACCTCACATGCTCAGATTATCACTTGTTCTGATCCATGGCTGATCCATGGCTCACTTCCTGCATTCACCACGCTTCAACAACCAAGACAAAATGGAAGCTTCAGTGAAGGAATTCTTTGCCTCAAAAGACATGGAATCAAAGAATTGGCAGAAGAGTAGTTTCAGGCAGTGCAATATGATGGCCTCTACTTTGAATCTTAGCTACTTTTGTTGTAACTTGAAGAATAAAGCAAATAAGTTACAAAAATATTGTAAAACTTTTGACTCACCTATGTTATGTGAGAATAAAACCAGAACAATTTTCTTACAAAGAGTAAATTGAAATTTTAAACCATTTCCAATAATTAGTTTCTTTGTGTATCAGAATTATAATATCTTTAAGAATATTATAATTCTAATACACTGTTGAAAATGAAGCAAAGGTTTAACTGTCATTTGATAAACAGGATCAAATACAATTGAAAATGATAAATCATCTCAGTGGGGTTTTTTGCCTTACTTCCCTATCAATGAAACTTTTCACAGACTTTGGAAATAAGTTGCATAAAATTAATTTTGAGATTTTTAATAAATATTTCAAGTTGCAAATATAAATCTTTGACAATGTGTATCAGATTTACAATATTTCTTATCCATTTTTTTTTTTTTTTTTTTTGTGGTGCAATATTTGGACCTACAACCAACAGTGAAAGGAGAAAAAATATTGAAAGTTTTAGAATATATTTGCATATTTCACAAATAATAAAATTTTATTTCTTTCCATTTAAAAAAAATTTTTTAAATAAATTTGCTTCTTCATTGCCGATCCATAAACTTTTTTGTTTTGGGGAAAGAAAGAGACATCGTTTTTTTATCTGAGTGGCAGGAACCAAATTTTGTGTTCTAGATTTTAAATATGGCAAGAAAGAAGAGGAGGATGATGATGATGATAATAATAATAATAATAAAGAAAAGGCTGAGGTACATGAGGGTGACAGTGATACCAATTGTAATTGGTGTGCTTGGAACGGAGACTGGGGAAATTGGAGATCAGAGGAAGAATCAAGACCATCCATACTACAGCACTGTTAAGATCAGCTAGATTACTAAGAAGAGTCCTGGAGAGCTGAGGAGACTTGCTGTCACTCAGACTTAAATAAAAAACTGACCATTAAAACTGGTGTGAAAAAACTCACATAGAGTGAAAAAGATAATAATTAGAAGAGGGATAATTATAGCAGAAATTAGTGATCAAAATAATGAAGATATTGATAATGTACATGATGATAACAAGGAGGATGTGATTAAAAATATCAAAAATCTGATTAATAAAAAAACATGAATAATCATAAATAAAACAGCATTAACTATATATAAAGTAATTTTAATGAACTACCAGGGTCATAAAAAAAGATTGAATGGATTAATATGCTGGAACAACAAATAGCAATAATAAAAGAATCATAGAGCTGCTGCTAATAATAACATCATCATCATCATCATCATTAGTAGTCAGTATGTTCATAATATCAACTAAGCACAGAATTATTACTTCTGTCCCATAATAATTGTTACATTTGCATATATATTTTCCCACACTAAATATAACAAATGGAACAAGGTATTTTAGTGTAATAGTTTGCAAGTTCGTTTTCTGGATCAATTACTGCTGTACAGTGATTTTATTCCTCACTAAGTGGCTCATAACACTGACTTTGTCCCAAATCTACACTTATTCTTTAAATTTAGTAATGTGGAAAATATGGAACAGTTAATATTATGCAATTCAATCAGTTATTTTAAACAAATTTTTCTTGATATAGCTTGGAATTATATTACATTAACAATGATAATGATATAAGTATTTAGAATAATCACTATCACAAGACTACAAAAGTACCCCCACCATCCCAAAGACTACAGTTATCATCTCTGCAAACATAAAGAAATTTCTTATGTTTGACCATTTATTTACACTACCAATATACATAAGTACTGTTACACTTTAAGTCAGACCTCAATATCATTCATAAACCCTTCATTGTGATCAAAATATAGAATAGCCTGTACACTGTTCAAGATCACTGTCTGACTAGCAGACATAGTAGTGACAAGGAATCAAGTCTTCTTTGGTCAATAGGAAGGTTCCACAGACTGAATCTGTGGATGATTTCTTGATTCCATCAAAAGCTTGCCCAGTCTGCTGGGGCTGTAGAATACAGTCTGCACCTCTGCAGAGGTGGTAAGAGCCCCCCCCCCCCAATGAGTGTCCTGGATATGACACTAAACAATCTGATAGTGAGGTTCCAGTGATGCTGGAGCTCTGGGGAATGTGGAATACACTTTCATTGCCATTACTCTCAGGTCCACTGTGGCCCAGAGTGGTAGTACCTGATAAGGGTCCTATCTAGGAGTTAAATAGAACTAATCTGCATACTTATGCTAAACTGAATTGTTTGAAATGGGACTGTTTTTGATACTGAAACTGTACTTATACTAAACTAATTTGTTTAATATAGAAATGTTTAGACATTTAATTGTGTATAAACAAAATCTATACTTATATTAAACTGAATTAGAACTGTTTGAATAAACTGAATAGCCTGAAATAGAAATGTTTTTGACAATTAAAATGTGTACTCATGCCAAACTGAATTGTTTGAAATAGAACAGATTATTCGTATAAAAATGGATTTGGCATTAAATAACCTACAAAGGTTGATATGTCATAAAAACCAACCAACCAACCCATCAAAAGCATATATAAATAATATCCCACATTCCACAATGGGTAGTTCTCAGCCCCCACATGTCTTCAACAGAATGTAGTTTCCTTACTTGACTTAACAGTCAGGCATAATTAACACTCAGCATATATCTTTTTGAGACCAAGCTATTTTACCTGATATAGGCATGAAGGATAGCCCAAAACAAGATATCCATGAACTTACAGAGAACCCAACAACATATATTCAACAACTTAACTTCTTTGCAAGTCCTCTGAACTAATAGAACAGAGGGAAAAAGAAACTGCATATAAACAGCACCCTATTTGTTGGTTCTATTACTGTTTCTTACCATTTCTTTATTTAATAGCCAGTATGACATTCCAGATCATAAAGTTGCCCCTTTTTCACTCTCCTTCTCTGTGTCACCATATATGAATATAACAGTATCAAAGTACCTTGAAGGTTGATATACCATAAAACGCAACCAACCAACCAACTAATCAAAGTACCTTTAAGATGTCCGTCACATACAATAATGTAATATGCCATTTAAAAGTACTGATAAAAATATTATTCATATTAATACTATTCAAAGCATCTATTTTTGTTTTTATTTTTTTCATTTTATTCATTTTCCTTTTAAAGAGGAATATATATATATATATATATATATAATAATTTTTTTTCATTTTCCTTTTGAATATCTACTTACCCAGACAACAGGGCTAATAATATGCTGACTATATCCCCTGTAGTAGAGTAAGACCCATACCAAAAAGGGATGTCCTAGGTATGAGACTAAACTGCATCTGATGGTGAGACTCCAGTTCTAGTACTCTGTGGAGCATGAGGTCACTCCTTCATCATATTTACCATCCCCTCTGCTCGGGCAGGATATGACACAAGGTCAATTTTTAAGCGGAGTTTAACAGGTTTGAATTCAGAGTTTTCCTTCTCCGAGACAAGTTTCCTTACCAAGGCTGAAGAACCCAGGCTGCCCTACTATTTACCCATATCTGGAGGGAGAATATTTAGATTCATACCTTTTCTAAGGATATTAGTGCTATGTGAAATGGAATCAGTCTTGTCCAGGATTTGAACTCGTGTCGCCATGTCCATTTCCTTCATAGCCATTACTTCCAGGTCCACTCAGATGCCAAGTAGTAGTACCCATTAGAGTCCCATCTAAGAGTCAATTAGATGTGTTTGAAAATTATTCATATTCAATAACAACACATTTCTTAACCTCTAGACATAAAATAACTCTCAACAGGCTAACATGCTGTTAAAATCAATAAATCACTCAATCTAAATATCTATAGCAGAATTCTCATAGATTTACTTGTTTTAATGGTTTGCTCATGTTAACAATGACTTTTTGGTATTGTCGATGGAGTCTTGAAAGGAGATTCATTAACACTATATATGTTTATAATCTGCCTCGATTATGTACTATGAATGCCTATAGATCTTGAAAAAAAATGGTTTCACATTAAGAAAAGACAAGAAGCAGAAAATATCTCTCAGAAACTATGTAGATGATCTAGCACTTCTCACAAATACACTTGCCCAAACCCAATTCTTGCTGCATAGCCTGGAGCAAGCAACAGGAAGCACTGACCTCTATGTGAATGCCAATAAAACAGTTCATGTGTTTTAAAAAAGGAGAAGCCATCTCTTCTTCAAGTGGTAAATATCTGAAATTAGTAAACCGGTTCACACACCTTGGCTGCAATATCTCATCTACTGAAAGTGATGTCAACATCTGCATAGGTAAAGCATGGATTGCTGTTATCAATCATATGGAAATCTGATCTGTAAGAATAAAATGGGATTTCTTCCAAGCTGTGGCAATGTTGGTACTACTGTATAGTTGCACCACCTGGATGCAAATGAAAAACACAGAGGCTAAATGAAAACTAAACAAGAATGCTACATGTTGTTTTGAATAAATCCTGGAAGCAGCACTCCATAAAACAGCACTATATGGCTACTTATTTCCTATCACACACCCCTAAGATATGCTGGACACTGCTAAAGAAGTAAGGATGAACACATAAGCAACATTCTCTTATGAACTCCTACACAGGGACACACCAGTGTTGGCTGACCAGTAAGGAATTACATTCCTCAGCTCTGTGTGAACACTGGATGCAGTCTTGAAGTGATGAACAAATGGGATGGATATCAAGTGAGAGTTAGGGAACTCTGTGCAATCTTGATGATGATGATGAATGCAGACTAATTTAAAAATAAATCTAAAAATTAAAATTTTTTTAGCCTAAGCTAATTTTCCTATGTTTGAACTCATTAGTTAGTTTGGCTAGACTCCAAACCAGACCATGGCAACAAAGTCCTTGTTCCACACTTCTCTGTCTATCATCACCATGAAGATTGAGATGCCATTAAACAAAAAAAATAAAACAAAGCCATCATTGCCTCCTTCAGTCTCTGGACAGATTCCAGACCAATATCTTGCTTCAGGTTATTGATGACTTGACATCTACAACACTTTCCTATTCCATGATATTTACTAAGCTTTGCTTAGTTGTGACACAAGGCCAAATGTATGGGGCACTTAGTGAGACTCAAACTCACTTGTAATGGTCTACTAGTCAAACTTGTTAACCATTATGCTATATGAGTGCCCCTTTCCACTCTTTGGCATGGTTTCACAGGATCAGCTTTCCTGTTTCCTCTTCACAATATCTTGATAAAAACAATCGGATTACTTGTTTACTTTTAGGAAGTTTACATACAAGCATTTGCTTTTCATGGACTGTTGCCACTTCACATCAAGGACCCCATGGGTTTCATCTTAGTATAGTAAACATCAAGATTTTTTTCTGTTCTTAAGAGCTGGCAGCAGTTGGGAGGTGACCAGGTCCATTTCTAGGACAGGAGTGAACTTGGTAGACTTAGTCAAGCAGAACCTACTTATGATTGATGACTCCTGGTATTTTTCTGACAAGACAAAGAACCTAGTCTACATAAAAAAAGACTCCACTAGATAGAATCCAGGTAGACTTATGGCAGGCTATTTAGCAGTTTGTTCACCTCCAATTTTGTGTTTAAATGGAAGTGCTGCCTTATAAAAAATAAAACTGTAGTTGCCAAAATTTGTTGTCCAAGATCTTTCTTTCTCACAACAGGTTTTTTTCAAGATGATTTCAGCCATTCCATTTTTTCTTTATCCAGTTACAAGTGATTATCTAAGAAGCTGCAAGCCAACCATGTGTTGCACTAAGCTACATTCTATAAACTGCAATGAGGGGTCCATATCTTACTGCCATACAAAAACACCAATTTAACAGTAGCTAGGAATTCATACCTCAAAACATAACGGAATTAGAAGCATTTTTTATGAATAATAATTGAAAATAACTGCCCAAGTGAGATCAATTTTTATACATTATGGATTTAAAAATCAATAATTCCTATAAAATTAGATTACCACAGTATCAGATATGTTGCCATTACTTATTGGTTGTAGTAATGTATAAAACATTTTAAGAAAAAATAAATAACATTACAATTTCTTTACCTATCTTAAAGACAATACTTTATACCATTATTATTAATAATATAAGTATGTTGAAGCTTCAGTGCTATAATCCAAAACCTGAGATTTTGAAATTTAAATGGATTACCAAATTCAGGCTAGAAGATCAGATCTAATTATCATGAACAAAGAGAAAAAAAATGTAGATCATAGATTTTGCTCTTACAGTAGTCACTGTAAAAAATGAAAAGAAAATGAAAAGATAAGTACTTGAACCTTGCTAGAGAACATCTAAATAACAGCAATACTTTAAACAATTCCTATTTCAGAGATTACTAGTGTGTTAAGGGAAATTACCCTATCTTAATCTCTAGGATAATCCACCTGTTACTATTGATGCGAAAATTCAATGAATACAAATAATGATGATGATGAAGATGTGACGCATGGAGGAACATGGATGCCAATGAAAATAATAACTTAAAAAATATGGCAATAATAACAACAATAAATATTGTTCTCCTAGTTATTATTTGACCAATACCAAAGCTATAGCATGTACCTAAGCTTTTTAGAACCAAAATTTCACAAAAATTTCTTTTGTTCTAAATTAAGAACACCAATAGTTTTATTTGTAAAACCTCAGGACCCAATTTAATATAATGTACTGAAAGTAAATTTGATAATACTACATCTGTCCCAAAATAGTTGTTACATTCAATATTCCATAATTATTTGTGTATCACACACACTCATATATGTTATGCAGCACTAAATTTGGAATACAAAATTCTGGAGGGAAAAAATTCTTGTGTATAATATGCACTGACTTTTTAGCTGCTAAATTTAGCATTTGTTTAACTTTTTATCAGTTTGTAGTGACTAAAATTAAGTATTTATATAGTTTACATTATGTCTTAAAACACAAAAGTTACACAGTATTTAGAGTAAACACATGGACACAATGCAATAAGCTTATGGCAAAAATAAATTCATATTGAGAGAAACGAAATTATAAACAAACACACATTCCAGCAGGTATTTCTCTGTAGCAGCATAAAACACATAAGTTTAGATTATGAATATAACTTACTTTCAGTCATTCCATCCCAAATATGGTATGGCATATGACCAGGAAAAAAAGTTAATTATATAGTTCTTATATATAATATACAACCCTAACTTTTGGGATAAAAAATCTGGAAAAATAGTGTGTCTTCGATGCAAATAATTATAGTATAAAATATATATAACAATTATTATAGGACAGAGGTAATAATTAGGATTATAAAGATGATATTGATAATGGAAATGATAAATAATAGAAGAAAAAAGATAATATAAATGATAATGATTTTGATGAGATCATTAAGATAATATTAATAGCATGTTGTACGTGTCTGTTGAAATTTTTTTTCATTTTAATTAAAGTCCAGTCACATAATTTTATACTTCACTGCTCATCAGCACTGCAAACACACACTTATTTTTGTTTTTCTTTGAATATTTTGTCTTTTTTTCTTTTTTTCTTTTCAAATTTTTTAATAATTATAATAAAAATTATTAAAATGATAGGAATTTCCATAATAATATTCATTCAATGCAAAAAAACAAATTGTTTAAATAGGCAACTAACTCACAACACACCAGGACAAAAAAAGATTCGTTTGCCATTGTAAATTTTAAAATTCTAAGGTTTTTTTGTTTTTTGAATTTTGCTGAATAACATAAAAAATTAAGCTTTGTTTTGCTTCTTTTTTCTTTTCTTTCTTTTTTTTTTTTTTTTTAAAGATTTTTAAACTTGTAAAAACCATTTTTTTTACATGAAAATAAAAAAAAACATCAGCATTTATATTTCTTTCATCAAAAATTGCACATTCATAACTAAAATTACAACTACACTAGATATGTAACAGGAGAAAAAATGGAATTTAAAAAAATTTGCTTTTTATATTTTGTTTTTTATATTTGTTCATTGTTTTTTGAGGGTTTTTAAGGTATTTTAAGGAATGTTTTTTTTGTTGTTTTTTTTTTAGCAGCCTGTACTTTTTAATCAAATTATACTACCTCTGTCCCGTAAGTAGTTACATTTGCTGTATAAAATTTATATGCAAATGTTACAACAATTGTGAGACTGAGGTAGGGATATAATTTAGATATGTTTTTATCTTGTGGAAGTATACATAAATGTATTAATGTATGCACTGATTTCTGCTACAACATATTCTTGAAAGGTATTTCTATATTGTATGCATTATAGAAAATCAGGCTGAAAAGATAATTGAAATTACAGAAAAATAGATATCAAAAAAATTAAAAATTTTAATCCGTATATAACTAAAATTATCATATTTTATATATAAGTAAAAGTAACCTATCAAAAATGGCATATCATCTTTCATTAGAGCAATATACTTTAATTATTCTTTTTAATTAAATAATTTCTCAATATAACAGAGATAGCTATGATATTAGAACCCTTAGCTCCTTCCTAAATAGAAGCATCAATATCCTTATGAATATCTGCTGCAATTGGGACCCAACGGGTTCACAAATCATCAAATAATAAAATAAAATTTAGATTTCATCTGAAAAATGAGTTAAGCTTTAGAGAGCAGGATAATTCTTAGTTACCGACTAAAAAAACTATATATTTTTTTTATTGATCTATAAATATATATATATATATATATATATATATATATATATATATATATATATATATATATATATATAATTGAAATTATATGAATTT
>OY757910.1:18376769-18466769 GCA_963585895.1 Sepioteuthis lessoniana | reverse complement strand
TTGTATAAACTTGGTGGTAAAAGTTGACAGAGCTGACACTGAGACAGAAACTCATCACCCAAAAAAATGGAGCCATATATATATACACATATATATACATACAGGCATATATATACACACACGCGCAGACACTACATATATATATATATATATATATATACACACACACATGTATGTATAAATATATATACATATGTGTATAAATATACATATATATATATATATATATATATATATATATATATATACGTGTGTGTGTGTGTGTGTGTGTGTACGTACTTAAACACATACAATTACATTAATACATATATACATACATACACGCACAATTCATTGTCTTAGATTCATTATTTGGCTTCTTTAGACAAATGACAATAAAAAAAATATATAAACACATCATTTGTCTGTCATTAGATATTTTCATCTTTTTAAACATTTCCTTTTTTCACTGGTTAATGTTCAGGTATTACCATTGCATAAAATACCCTTATGTGGTTTTCAAAGTTTTAAGAGCATCATAAGATAGAAGAAAAATATTCATTAAAACAACTACTTTTCCATCTAACAGTTAAAGCAACCTTTTAACATCTCTTAACGCAAATAACATGACAAAGAATTGTATTATAAACGGGGTACTTATTGAACGCCAGTGTTATTTTCAACAGGAAGAAAAGATATAGATATTTCTTGAATACAATTTGATTAAACTATAATAAATAGATGCCAAAAAGTAGTTTACTTTATTTTAAAGTGTTAATTTATGCTTTATTAAAGCAGTTTTTTTTTGTCGTTGATGTTTTGTTTTTTCTTTTGTTTTTTTTTGCTTCAGTTTTATTTGTTGCGAGGTTGTGCTAATACTGCATTTTGTATTTTATAAAATTTACTTTTAAAAAGAGTAAATCTATTTCAATTTAGTGTGATTGATGAATAATTTAATTTGAAGTTGCTCTATTAACAGTAACAATAATAAGCAAAAGGTATACTTCCTAATGTTTGTATATATATATATATATATATATATATATATATATATATATATATATATAAAGTTAACTGTTTAAAGTTACCACATTTATTGAGTAACTTTGAATGCCTTATTTTTTTCTCAGTAGCAGATTTATTTCTGCCATTAAAAGATCCAAAATATGCAGATTTGGAGATTATTGATATTTATATTATTTTTTTAACTTGTTATTACAAATAGTTGTATAAAATATTATCTAAATAAAAGTTCAATAAAAGCTTCAATTTTACCCCAGTTCATGATATCAATTTTTTGTTTTCATTCCTCATAATATAAGAAAAAAGTATTAGATATTTTTATAGTCAAAAGGCATTTAAAAAAGCCAAACATGTCACAATTTTTGAAAGTTGTTTTCCATTGTTAATATTTAAACTTTACATAATTATTTTCATAGATATTTTGTTTGATATGTTTTTGATAATAATTTTCTGTTTTTTTTTAAACATAAAATGTTTTAATAATGACATTTCTTCTGTATGACAATAACCAACCATTAACCTTTTTGCGTTTTTTTTTTCAATTTTGTTGAACTTTTTCACTTTTGATGGACGATGGACGGCAGTAGTATACCCACGCTTACAGACATCCCAGACTTTAAAAAAAACAAAAAAATCTGCTCACAATTTGTTCTATACAACATTTTTTTTTGATTGGCTGTAGCGTGGGAATTATACAGTGAAGAAGAAAAAGAAGAAAAAAGAAGAGAGAGAAAAGAGGAGAAATTTGCATTCACAGCAAAAAAAAAAAAAAAAGAAAAGAAAAAAGAAATCTTAGGATAAATCCCAAGCGTCACAGGACTCTTCATTGTTACTTTTGATGTCGGGTACAGCATTTCGCCGACGCCACCATACACCAAGATTCTTACTTTGGTTTTTCAACTGCTGAACCCAGCGGTGTGTCTCCGAGTCATCTTCACCCTGAAACAAAATTTAGAAAATTTCTTGTAAGATTAATGAAAACAAATTAACAATTTGCAACCATTTTTTGTTTCCTCACATATTACAAAATGACTTATGACCATTTTTCTGTTTCAAAAAGAAAAAAATAATTAACTATATTTCTAATTTCTAGTGTATTGCAAAAGGTTCTATATTTATCATTTTCTATGATTATTTGATTGATTTATTTAAATTAATAGCATGTCAACTCATTTAAGGTTATTTTATGCTCAGAGGTTTGAGAATTGTGTTCATTGTACATTTACATTTTTTATGGAGTAGTTTTTCTTTCTTTTTTTGCACATAGATCTATTTGACCCATAGATGGGACCCTAACGGGTACTACCACTTGAAGTTTGAGTGGACCTGAGAGTAATGGCCATGAAGGGTTACTCCATACTCCATAGATTTCCATAAGTAGAGCCTCACAATCAGATGCAGTTTAGTGTCATACCCAGGACACTCCATTTTTGGGAGAGGTCTTACTCCTTTGCAGAGGATACAATTGCCATATGCTAAAGCCTACCAAGAGGGCTATTATTGCTTTTTAGTATGTATGAGGGTTGTTCAAATAGTTTTAACCTTCACTTAGAAAAAAGAGGCAATGCATTTTTGTTGTGGCAACATATTACCATTTTTTTGATAAAACTAGAAAAACAAATCCAGATTTCTGTTTTAATTTCTGTACAGATGAGACCCATACAAAGGTAAGAGGTGTGTGACAAATTTAAAAATAAACAATTCAGAGTTCCAAGTAGTCATAAAGTATCTACAAAAGAAAGGTATAAAACTCAAGGAAATCCATGAAGATGTGGTACAGATACTCACAGAAGACTCCTTTTCTTATGCAACTGTGAAGAAGTAAGGCTGTGGAATTCAAGTGACAGTACAAAAGATAACCCTTGGTCAGATCATCCAAAAACCTCAACTACTTTTATGCCATTCACTGTATGCTTTTGGATAACAGATGTCTTACTATCCAACAGATAACTAAACCCATAGGTATTAATTCTGGTTTGGTCCCCACTGTCTTAAATGAGATCTTGATAAGCAAGTTATCTGTGAGATGAATTCCATGTACAAGCTAAAAAGGGTTGACATTTCTGAGACACTTCTGACTCACTTCCAGACAAAGAATTTCCTCTGCAGATTGGTAACTTAAGATGAAACTTGGGTTCATTACTTTGAACTTGAATCAAAAGTTCAATTAGCAATTAGTGAAAACACTAGTTCTCCAACCCAAAGAAGTTCAAGCAAGCAGGGTCCGTTGGCAAGGTGATAGCTTCTGATTTTTTATTCTGAAAGTGCAATCATGACTATCTCGAAAAGGGAAAAACCATTAATGGACAGTACTATGCATCAGAATTAAGACAACTGAAGGATGCAATCAAGTTGAAAAACAGAGGGAAGCTGAGAGCAGTTGTGCTCTTGCTCCAGGATAATTTGCTCATTCATACTGCTCAGAGTGCAGTAGCTGAAGCAACTAACTATGGCTTTGAATTACAACCCATTCCTCCTCACTCATCAAAATTACTTCCATCTGACTTCTTCCAGTTTCCTAAACTAAAATCCCACCTATGTGATCATCATTTTGGAAATAACAATGAGGTCATATGTGCTGTGAAGGAGGTTTTGGAAGACAAGGATGTCACCTTTTTTGTGATGGGATTGCAATACTTGAGCATCATTTGACCAAGTGCATTGATGTGAAAGGTAACTATATTGTAAATAGTAAAAGACTGACTAGTTTCTCTAACTCTGCATGGATAAGCCTTAGAACTTTTTGAATGACCATATATATATATATATATATATATATATATATATATATATATATATTAATTAAATTACCATTAAATTAAATCCGGCAAACACCCACATGTGACATACGGAACACTGAACAGCTATTTCAACCTTATTGGGTCTCATCAGCAGTGCATACTGTGATCTCCACCACTAGAGATCAAACCAGCAACCCCAGAATGCAGAAACCAAACTTCTACCAATGGGCCAACAGTTCATGCCACACATAAGTGATGCCAAATCAACCAGTCATGGTAAAAATGTGCGACCACATGATCTAATGTATCTTGAAAGTAATTTTTTACCTTACAGAGCACACAACCACCTTTAGGGCTATGTCTTCCCAAGTCAGTGTTATGCATCTGCATAGAATATATATATATATATATATATATACTATTTGTATAAATATTTAAGCAAGTGATATAATATTATTAATATTACTATAAAAATTTTAGACAAGTGCCAATTATCTCTCTCCCTCTCTCTCTCTATATATATACATATATATATATGTATATATAAATTACTAAGATTCAAAGATTCAGTCTAAGCAAGGCTAAATTGGCTGCTAATCAAGGCTGATAATGAAATAATAGTGAAATGTGTTAAATGGCTGGGAAGAATGATTGGAGAGTGAAAAAGTATGGGTGTATGAATGGATGGGGAGTAACCCAAGCATTTGAGGATCAATAAAAAAGTTATTGGCTCTGGAGTTAGCCGGCTCAAGGTACCAGCAACTCAGGCTTGAGGATCTTTCTAGGACCTCTCCTTGTGAAAACCTTTACAATTATACTTAAAAAGGGTACCAAACATCTGTAGGGGGTGCCAACAACCATAAAACTGATTCTGCTCAAGGTCATATGATATGGAAAAACACCCACAAAGAATTTGCTCCACATTTCAATTGTTCATTGGAAGAAGCTGTTTGTGTGAAACTTGTATCAGGAACAAAGATATCAAGAAAGCGTGAACAAGATTTGCAAGATTTAGTAAAGTGAGTTTTGGCTGGTAACTCCAAGATTAATAACATTCATTAAAGTAATAGGAAAGTGTCAGATAATGCCAAAAAGAACATACTTGAAAATTTATAAAAAATTCTTCACCAATCAGACCTCACATTCACTTCTGTATCCTACAAAGGACTTCTAAAACCAAATATGGTGTTTTAATTATTGTTTTTCATGCATCGTTTTGGTTGATATATTCTCCCAACTGAGCACCTCACAGGGAGTTAATGTTAGCAAGCTAGATTAACAGACTATTTTTAATAAGTTCAGTTCCCACTGGGTGCCCCATACTTCTGGCTTTGTGCCACAGCTGAGCTTTCTAACTATATTCTTCCAACTTCTCATGTATGTTGTATCCAATCCTTGAAAATTGCTTCATATAATTCCTCAAGTTTTTTTTGTTTTGTTGTCTTTTTCGGGACAGCTGGTTCCTCCTTTTTACATCAGCTACATAAGATAAATATGCTTTGTGAAGCTATTATTTGAAGAGTAACAACTGAATCAAGATTAGCAGAACATGTGTGGAAAGATAGATGTATATCGCCCACATATCCTTTTCCTAAATGTTCAAGGATAAGTTATTGCCTTGTAAAATATTTGAATAGATAACAAGAGGATATTGCAAAAACATTTTCTTAATTTTTCAATTTTGATTGATCCATATTAAGAAAGATACAGAAAAGTTCAAATTGATTCATTGCTTGTTTTTGAGAAGGGAGTTAACTACATCAGTTTTTTGTGCAAGTTAAACTATTTCATATTTCAAAGCAAAAGGAACTAAAGATATCTAAGGATATCAAAAAAGCATAGACAATATTTAAAAGACTGAGTAAACTGAAGATACCTCTGTTTCTCTCAGTTTCTCTTTCTCAGTTTATTTGCCTTTTCCCCTCCCCTCTCTCTCTCTCTCTCTCTCTGACAGTTTCTTTCAGTTCTCTCTCTCTCTCTTTCTCTCTCTCAGCCTCTACTTTTCTCAATCTCTCTCTCAGTTACCCAGTCTCTGTTTTTTACTTTCTCTTTTTCTCAGAGCTGATTTTGTCAGTCATATGAATACTGTAACAGTGAAAACAGTTCTTCTTCCACAAAAGATGCATTTTTTCTACTTTGAGAAAAAATCACTTAAAAAATTCAAAAAGAAATTTTTAAAAAAATTACTTTGAATAAATAGGAATCTTTATTCCAATCTTGGACTTCAAATACTTCTTCATAAACTGGGTCCACAGTGATAACACATTTGTCAAGATACAGTGGATCCTGAAAGATTAAAAAATATATATATATAAGCAAAACATGTCATACAAATAAATTGTTATCTCAAACAACTTGTTTTTGTTTGTTTTGTTTTTTTGCTTAATAACATATCAAACTTTGTGGGTTATTTAATGCCAAATTCCTCCTTTTAGAAGAACAGTAGTCATACTATCTAATCCATTGCTGAGAAGGATAAGGGGTGCATACTTTCCTCAAGCATATTGCTTTGCTTTGCTTTTATGGTATATCAACCATTGTTGGTTATTCAATGCCACATCCTGTTTTTACATATATATTAAATGTATGATTTGTAAACACATTTTATAGATACACATAGTTAAATGAACAGTTCTATTTCTAACAATTCAATTTAGCATAAGTCAATGCTAAATGGTTCTAAGTATTGCTGTGTATCACTAAAAATTCAATTAAACCTCAATCATTTGTTTACACAAAGTTAAATGTTCAAACAGTTCTATTTCAAGCAATTCAATTTAGCATGTCTTTTGTTTGTACTGTTTATATGTCAAAACAGTTCTTTTTCACCCATTGATAGGACCCTTTCAAGTGCTACCATTTTGTACTTGGGAGCAATAGCAATGAAGGAGTACTCTGCATTCCCCAAAACTCCAGCATTACTGGAGTCTTACCATCAGATTGTTTAATATCATATCCAGGACACCTGTTGTGGGAGAGGGGTCTTATCCCTCTGCAGAGATGCAATCAGTGTATTCTATAACCCTAGCCAACTGGGCTTCCAAGAATATTAGTCCAAAAGTGAATATAATAGTGTGACTGGAGTTTAAACCTGCTTACTATGATGTTGCAGTCCAGCACATTAGACATTACACCATGAGAACTCCCTTTTTAAACAACTTGGTTTTCATTTTTCTGCAGTCATATTTCTTAATCATATTGTCAGATATTATTATCCATAATATTTATTTTCTGGATTTTATAATTATAATTAGCATAGAATTTTTATATAAGAGTAAGTCAAAAGTTCTGCAATATTTAGGTCACATGAGGCATAATTTAGCAGGCCTGGATGCTTTTGCTGAAATCATGTAGGTGACAAACAACACTGAAGTATGAAACACTAAGCTCACCTATTACTCTGTGTTCTACTCACTGGATTTGCCCCAATGGCCTAGAGAACAACCTCAGAATCCATGATTTTTATCTGATCATCAAGATTCTTGCAACCCAAGCAAAATTTCTTCAACCATATGATTACTGTTCTGTCATCAACTACACCCTCACCTTTCACATAAAATATGTTTTTAGTTGCTTCTGCAGCATTATGGTCCAGTTTGAACTCATAAAGTGTAAGTACCCAAGTTAGACAACACTGGACATTCATCTGTGTTGCTTTCAAAGTACACACAGAGTGAAGCAATGCACCAACTACCACAATACTAACAGCCACAGTGGGTACCAACCATGTTTTGAACAGCTTCAGATCACATGATATACATGCACATACCAAAATATTGCAAAAATTTTGACCCACTGTAGTATTTTCTGCAAAGTATAGAAAAATGAGACTCGCAGAGTTTGTAGATTTCATTTACAAATATCTACTTAGCAAGTTTTATTTATATAGCAAAATATGAAATGAAGTAAAGTAAAACAAAACAAAAAACACAAAATTTTAAAGTTGTTGCACAAAAAATTGATTGCTTGTTATTACATCCATGCACTGTTTATATAAAGGAAACACAAAACTCTTGTATAAATAAGTAAGTAAAGTTGGTGACTATAACCCGAAGGCTCCCTTTTCGATAGCTACTACACCAATGTGTAGCGGAAGGGCGCTACTCCATTCTCAGGATTGCTCCTCTTTACCCTTGATCCATACCTAATAATGCTGAATGTTAAGCAAGGCGGCATCAAGTACCATTTTTTGAGTCTTTGGTATGACTCGACCTGGAATTGAATCCAGATCTCCCAAAATATTCACATAATATATTTACATGATATGTAATAATATGAGGGTGGGCTGAAAAGTTCACATGTAGGATTCATCCCACCTCCCACTAGGCTAGATTTGATACATAATCATTTTAATGGGGAGGCATGCTTAAATTGAGACTCATGGATGGCTGTCACAAAAAAGTGCTTGATCCCCTTGGCATTCTCCTTTTGGAGTGCCTCAGGTGCCAGGCATTAAACTTATTCCTGCTAAGCAAGTAGTGCTTGTGAAAAAGTCCCCTGGGACCTGGCAATCAACTTAATATCACTTGATCAGCAAAAAGTTCATATGATGACATCATTGAGATCATTTGAATGAGAATTTGTATAGTTATTAGATTAAAAAATTATATCAATTATTTTGAGGCACCATGTATCTTATAAATTGATAATATTAACAATGATAAAATAATAATAATATATCACAATATAATATTGTATATCATATAATATTATATAATATTAAGTATCATACCTTATTCAAATTTAAATTGCCAGAATTTGGAACAAAGATTAAAATAATGCAACAAATATAAAATCCAAATAAACATTGGAATAAGATCTGTCTGCTTTTTCCATATTTTTGTGGTATTAATCTTTAGTCCAAATTCTGTTAATTTTGAATCCGTATAAGATATAAAACTCATTATATAATATCAAATAATATATATATATATATATATATATATATATTAGTTGTCTAAATTTCTGAGATGAAGCGTGATGATTTTTATCATTAAGGGTTTTCAGACTGTCTTCATCTTTATTGTTATTTCCACAACGTTTCGGCTGATATGTCCTCCAGCCTTCTTCAGGTGTTTGTCGAACTCTGGAACCTTTACAGAACTCAGGATTGAATCTTCAACCTTCTAAGGAGACAATCACCTGGAGGTTGCAGGTTCAATCCTGACTGCAGGCGAGTAACAATACAGGAATACTTAATACTTGTACCCGGTTATGGCTAACAGAATCAGAACAGGTGACCCCCGTGGATTCAATAAAGGACGTAGTTTGAAGTTCTGTGAAGGTTCCGAGTTCAACAAACACCTGAAGAAGGCCGGAAGACATATCAGCCGAAATGTTTTGGAAATAACAATAAAGATGAAGACAATAGTCCAAAAACCCTTAATGATAAATATATATATATCAATATATATTGTATAATATATTATAATAATTATGATTTCATCAATTTATTATTTATTATCTTTTATTTTTTTTTAATTATAAAATCTTTAAAATTTGTATGAAGAGTGTAGTACTGCATTAACAACTTGGTTTCAGTTCTAAGTAATAAGAAATTCTGTTTTTATGGTAACATGAAGCATGCCAGCATCAAGTAATGCATCGTACTGTTTTTTATATAACTAAAGATGATTTATTAAAAATTTATGATTAAATAAGTTCTTTAGAGAAGTATTTTATCTCTCCAAATTTAAAAGGACAATATTTGTGTCTGATTATCAACAATATCTCAATATTCTTTAATAAAAAGCAGAAAACAAAACCAAAGGAACTTACTCTAACGGCTTGATATCTCCCACCTTTACCCCGTAGAAGAACAAGGGCGGCTTGTCTAACCATAGTTTGCTGTGTAAAGAGCAATTTCTTTGTGATAGTGCTTTCTTGCTGAGGCTACAAAAGAACAGAAATAAGTTCTAAATAACAAAAATTTAAAACAAAATTTTTAATTTGCAACAATAATTTTTCCATCCTGAAAATTTATTTCTAGCCAAATAATCATTTCTGTTATTTTAAAGTTCTTTATAATATATAGAGAAATATCTCCCATTTCTCTTACCTTCTTTCAGTTTTTCTGTCTTTCCTTTTTTTCACTCTCTCTCTCTCTCTCTCTCTCTCTCTCTCTCTCTCTCTCTCTCTCTCTTCATAGTTTCTCTGTCTCTCTTCTTTCAGTTTCCTTGTCTTTCTCTCTTGCTCTGTCTGTTTCTCTAAGTTTTTCTATTCTCTCTCTTATTTTCTTTCTCTTTTTCCAAAAGCTTGTTCTGTCAGCCACATGAATATTGTTAACATCCTAGCTTGGCTTACGGGATGAGCAATTATCTCCCCCTGGAGGAAGAGGGAGCTGCGAGGAGAGGAAGGAGGAAAAGGAGGGTTGAGCACTTTTTAGAGGGATCTCTTCGAGACAAGTCGCACGTGTTAACTCTAAAATAAAATATATATTTATACTATTCTTGCCTGGACCTTATTTAGCTTAATTAACATTTGGTAGCAGAGACCAACACCTACGGCAAAAAAATGAGTTTGAGACTATTTGAACCACCGCTCTTAAACCCAGAATTTTACGATTCGTGGAAACGAGAGATCCAGCTATGGAAGCTAGCCACAAATATCTCTCCTTCTCACCAAGCACCGGCGTTTTTTTTGTCACTTACAGGCCAAGCTCGGACAGCTATATTAGAAATGGACATTTCCCTACTAAATGCCGAAGATGGAATGGACAAACTAGTTGAAAAACTTGATACCCTTTTCCTGGAAGACAAAAACCAGTCTGCGTTTATTTGTTACAAAAACTTCGAAAACTACCACCGGGAACGTAACGCTTCCATCAATGACTATTTAATCCAATTCGACCGGCACATAGTGAAACTCAGAGAATTTCAAATGATATTACCCGAACCGGTATTAGCTTACCGTGCTCTGAAATCTGCCAACCTCAGTCCCGAAAATGAGAGGTTAATCAGGGCAACAATAAACAACCTCACCCTTTATGATATGGCCCAACAATTAAAGAAAATCACGCGTGGGAATTTAACCCAGATAAACACCTCACAGCAGCAATCTATTTTTGTCAAAAAAAGAAATGGACATCGCCTTTAGCCGAGATGACACACATTCAAAAGACGACCAAATTCTATACAGCAGGCACAATAAACCTCCCTTGCCCTTCCACTCGTCTAGTAGTAGCACTAACAACAGAAGAGGACCTCGTAAATTCAACAGCCGATATTCAAATCGACAAAGCCCAAATTGCTACATCTGTGGATGCAAATTTCACTATTCCAACAAATGCCCTTACTCAAAAACTAATAATACTACTACACAAGAAAATATGGTATTATTAAATGAATATAAAAACAACTGCCATAATGAGACTGAAAGTTGTGAAGAAGTTGCAAACATAGTGTTGCTTAATCGAGAGAAGCTTGATAATTCATCCCTTCTCGGACAGACAATAAACTCCGCTATCTTGGACTCAGGTGCAAGTACCACCGTATGTGGAAAGAAATGGCTCGATTGCTTTTTTGAGACTTTGCCTGAGGACTCAAAAAAAGAAATCCCCTATGAAGAAGGAACAAAGTGCTTTAAATTCGGAGATGGGTTAAAAGTAAAATCATTAAAAAAGGTAACTCTACCTTGTGTTATCGCAAAAATGAATGTTAAAATAATGAGTGATGTCGTTGACGCTGATATCCCTCTGTTATTAACCAAAACGGCAATGAAAAGAGCTCGGATGACCCTCAACTTTAATAATGACACAGCAGAAATGTTTGGCAAAAGAATTAAATTACTGTGCACCATGTCTGGTCACTACCATGTCCCCATATCCAGACCTCCACCTGACTGGGGTAAGTTACAACATATTTTATTTCTAAATAACATCGATAAAAAAGGCAAGGTAGAAAAATTAAAAATTGCCACCAAATTACATAAACAGTTTAGCCACTCCAGTGCAAAAAAATTATGTGATCTTATTAAAAGTGCCGGTTTAAAAGATGCCGAGTTTATTGACATCTTGATGAAACTTCCCCTTACTTGTCAGACCTGCATCAAGTATAAAAAAACCTGCACCCCAACCTATTGTAGGATTTCCCCTGGGGACTCACTTCAACCAGACTGTAGCTATGGACATAAAGGAAATTAAACGACATAAAGTACTACACTTGGTTGACCATGCAACAAGATATAGTGTTGCTGTCAGGCTTCCAAGTAAGGAAAGTACTGATATCCTTACTGCTATCTTCAAACACTGGATTGCATATTTTGGTGCTCCAGGAGCCTTTCTTCCTGATAATGGCAGGGAATTTGACAACCAATTCTTTCGAGATATGGCTCAAAACTTGAACATTGTAGTTCGTACCACCGCTGCACAGTCTCCTTGGAGCAATGGATTAAATGAAAGGCACAATGGTGTTCTGGGAGAAATGGTTATGAAGACGTTATAAGATGCTCAGTGCAATTTTGAAGTTGCTCTATCATGGGCTGTAAATGCCAAGAATACACTTCACAATTCGCATGGCTACAGCCCTAACCAGCTGTTTTTTGGAAAAAACCCTAACCTGCCTTCTCTTTTGAATAATCAACTTCCTGCACTAGAAGATGTCAGTAACAGTGAAATTGTCGCTGACAATCTCAATGCTATGCATGCTGCAAGAAAAGGTTTCATAGAGTGTGAAGCCTCTGAAAAATTGAGACAAGCCATCCGTCATCAGGTTAGAACCAGTATAACTGATCCATACAAAAATGGTGACCTTGTCCTTTATAAAGGAAATGAATCTGATAGATGGCTTGGTCCTGGTGCTGTCATAGGCTGGGAACACAAACAAGTGCTGGTCAAACATGGAGCCACATATGTCTGAGTACATCCCTCATGCTTGATTTTATATCCCGACACACACCATGACACTAGTGAACCAGTAAAACATCATAGCCAAAATGATGTAACCACAAACGTTTATGTTCCAATAGATGTTGGGAATGAAACTGATGATAATCCTGAACAGTATGCCTGTGACAAATCACCAAAAATAGTCACAAAATCTGTACAACTGCCCAAACCGGGCCAAACTATAAAATGCGAGTTCACAAATGATGAAGACCACGAATGGAGAAAATTAAATGTGATCAGTAGAGCTGGTAAAGCTACTGGTAAAAACAAATATTTAATGAACGTTGCTATGGAAGAAGGCGATCCATTCTGGCTGGATTTTGAGAATGGGGTCTTGGAATGGGAAACAAATGAAGATGACCAAACTGCCACCAATGAAGGCCCAGAAGTAAGTCTTTTGATGGACTCATCTAATGACCAACTTGACGAAGCAAAAAAGAGAGAACTCCAAAGTTGGGTTGAACATCAAGTTTACACACAAGTACCAGATCAAGGCCTACCAAAAATACTCACAAGATGGGTCTACACTAAGGAATCTAATGGCAAGCAAACTTTTAAGGCCAGACTTATTGCCAAAGGCTTTCAAGACAAAGATGCCTGCAATGTTAAAAATGATTCCCCAATATGTTCTAAGGAAAGTTTACGAGCAGTCTTAGGAGATATATCAGCAAATGGCTGGATATGCAAATCCATGGACATTAAAACTGCATTTTTACAGAGCAAGAAGTTAGATCGGCCCATCTACCTTCTTCCTCCCAAAGAAGCTAATGTACCTACTGGGTACATTTGGAAATTATCCAAATGTGTGTATGGTCTGACTGATGCATCTCGATCCTGGTACTTAACACTCAGAGAGGAACTAGTAAAGCTAGGAGTCACACCATCAAAATATGACCAGGCAATTTTCACTTGGCATTTTAAAAACAAGCTCCAAGGCATAATAGCCACTCATGTTGATGATTTCTGCTTTGCTGGGTCAGAAGCGTTTGAATACCAAGTCATTAATGAACTTCGTAAACTTTTCAAAATAAAATCTGAAGAAGTTGCTAAGTTCCAATATATTGGATTAGAAATTTAAAAAAATCCGATTGTAACATCAAGATTGGACAAGATGAATATACAAAGAAACTTAGGCCTATTCCACTGCAGAACGGAAGAAAACTAGAAGACAAGCTAACACCAACTGAGATCACCGAGGTCAGGTAGCTAATAGGTCAGCTCAATTGGCTAGCCACCCAAACAAGACCTGACCTCAGTTTTGATGTCAGTGCACTAAGTGCAACATTAAAACAGGAAAATGTGGAATGTATTAAACAAATCAACCGGACTATAAAAAAGGCAAAAAAGGAGAAATCACAAATTCATATCTCAAACTTGGGTAACCCTAAACTGTTGCAAATTATAGCATACAGCAATGCATCTTTTGCTAACCTAACTGATGGTGGATCACAGGGTGGCTACATAATCATTTTAGTAGGCAACAATAACCAATACATGCCCATAGACTGGCAATCTAAACGCATCAAAAGAATAGTTAAAAGCACTCTCAGTGCAGAGATTCTGGCCATGGTTGATCTCACTGAGGCCTGCTTTTATTACAGAAAATTAATACTGGATTTGTTACAATTAGAAGACCACCCTATGAATATAAAGATAACATGCAAAACAGACAATTCTTGTTTGTATGACGCAGTGCATTCCACCACACAAATCCTTGATAAAAGACTACGAATTGAAATGGCAATCCTTAGAGAAATGGTTGACAGAGGAGAAATTGCAGAGATATCATGGATACCCACTGACAAACAAATTGCGGATAGCTTAATAAAAAAGGGAGTCCCCTCTTTCAAAATTCTCCAATTCATATCTGAACCCAAGGAATCATCTGTCTAATTTTCAAGTATGCAGTCTTAAAATTTTGGTCTATTGTCTTTTTTTTTTCCTGCAGATAGCCATTTGATGTTGCCTCCTAAAATGTCCCACCTCAGTACCAGAAAGAAAAGCGGGGAAGTGTTAACATCCTAGCTTGGCTTACGGGATGAGCAATTATCTCCCCCTGGAGGAAGAGGGAGCTGCTAGGAGAGAAAGGAGGAAAAGGAGGGTTGAGCACTTTTTAGAGGGATCTCTTCGAGACAAGTCGCACGTGTTAAAAATATATATTTATCCTATTCTTGCCTTGACCTTGTTTATCTTAATTAACAAATATGATAACAGTGGACACTAGTCTTCTTCCAATCTGTTCTCTTTTGATAGAATTATGATACAAATAAAAGCTATTATGGCTAAACATTATGTGAAGTAAATTAGCTGATGTATGTCTAATATGAGAGGTACATGGAACAGTCAAAGAAGTTTTGCAGAATGAGAGAAATGAAGGGAATATAAATTTTCTTCTAGAGTCTAAGAGGAATTGAATTGTGATTGGAGACGAGGATCTCCAGAGGTTTGGCTTCATCATTAACTTGCTATTGTTTTCTTGTTAATTAATGACAATATATGACACCATATTGTTATATATGAGATGTGTGAATAAAAGAAAGTAGCACTCATTGGCACTGATAATGGATGCTGACCTCTTTTAAACCCAAAATTGTAGAATAGGAAATAAAATTCAAATAACAGGAAAAAGAAACAGGTATTCAGTGTGGAGGCATTAGAACTTTAAAATGTAGCATCATGTAATTCTGGAAAATCTGTGGGTAAATAGTAAAAATACAAAACACATAAAAGGACACTTAGAAAAAAGGGGGTAGAGTGCTGTCAACATATATAGGAATGCTTTCCTCAGTCTAGTTAGTATAGGCCCTCTCTCTCTCTCTCTCTCTCTCTCTTTCTCTTTCAAGTACATAATTGGCACTGGTGTAATATATATATATATATATATATATATATATATATATTGCATTCACATATATGTTTATCTATGAGAGGGAGAACTTCTCTAGTAACCTGGTTTTGATCATAGGGGTGTAGCATGTCTTAGATACGAATAGTCTAGCAGAGCACATTCCTCTCTGAGTCTACAACAGGTTTGAATTCAGAGTTTTCTTTCTTCTAGAGTGGTTGCCATGCCAAGATTAAAGATCCCAGTCTGCTCTACTATTTACCCAGAGCTGGAGAGAGAATAATTGGATTCATACCTTTCCCAAGACTATTAGCGCTATGTGAAATGCAAATTGCCTTGCTCAAGATTTGAACTTGGACAGCCAAATCTACTTCCTATGATGATAATCATTACACTATGAATGCCTCCTAATTTATATTAATAAACAGAAAAAAAAAGGAAATGAAATAAAAAAATATCTCGTTCTTGTAACTCCATTTTAATCTATTCTCTCTTGGACCACTTGATGATAAAACACTGTTGTTCTCATGGATGAAGTAAGTAGCCATTTTTCAGTAGATATTTGCATCACACATACAATAAATTATGTCTGTCAATTTTGACAAGATTCATTTTTGTCTCTCTTTATAAAAAAAACTTAGATTTATCAGAACAGTCCAACTAACTGAACCCACTATGTAGTTATTTCTTTGGCTCCCACAAGGCCAAAATTTAACATAAGTTTGGTTTAATGAGGAGTGCCTTGCAGGAATCAAAACTTCCATGCAGTGGTTTTTAGAAATTGCTTATTTCCATCCTTCAGAGGTGATAAACAGCTCTAAACCTGTTTTAGGCTATGGAGCAGGTACGGCCTGGGGAGAAGGCCCCCTAGAAATAAACTGTTATTATTTCTCAACCACCTGGTTGGAGGAACTCCTAACTTACTATATGCAGTCATTACAGTTGTGTGTTTGTGTGTGTGTGTGTTTATAGTGAGGCTTAGGCTCTCATTTATAGTCATTCGACCCAGCTATAGGTTAAATAGTACTTCTAAAAGAATGGATTTGGCATTAAATAACCCACAAAGGTTGATATGCCATTAAACAAAAAGAAATCAAATATATTCATTCTAATGATAAAGGCATTCTCCATATATGCAGACCCCCCTTAGGTACTGGATATGAGTTTGTTATATTAGAAGTTACTTCTTTATTGTAAATTTGAGCTGTTTACTTTGATGTACTTGTTGAGAGAGTTGTAATAAAAGGTACAAGAGAAGATAAGGAAAACATCAAAAAATCAATATTGATCATTATTGAATCTGCAGAAGCTTCACTAAGTCTTTCCTAAAGTCTGATTTTCAAACGACCAAAAAAAGTTAATGATATGGTTTGCATGTTTAGTATGCCCAATCCCCAACTTTGGTGCTGAAAAATCTGTAAAAATAGTCTATCAAATAATTGTGATACTTTTGGTCATTCCATCCTGAATATGGAGAGGCATGTGGCCAGAAAAAGGGTTGATTATATAGTTGTCATGTATAATACACACCCCTAACTTTTGGGGTGAAAAATCTGGAAAAATAGCGCATCGTATATGCAATTAATTATGGCACTTTACCTCTCCTCTTGTCAGCAGTAAAGCGTGTACAGGTGTGAATTTAAGATTGCGGCATTTCTTAGCTGTCCAGAAATGATCTTGTGGTTGTGTGTACTGCAAACTTCCTACCAAAATATCATGGACTTCATGTTGGTTCCACTCAAGAATGTTCAGCGCTGACTGGAATATAAAAAAATGAATCATTCAGTTTGACCTTTGGTAAAAATCAATAAAGATTTAAGATTTTTGCAAGTTAAAAATAAGAAAATATTCTATTTGGCAATATTGTGGGAATTGATTAATTATTAAAGTTTGATATAAAAAATAAAACAAATATGAAAATAAAACAAATATGAAAATAAAACAAATAAAAAAATAAAAAAAATACCAAAATAAGATGTCCCACAATTCTGCTTCTGCGAAAAGTTTAACTTTAGATGCCAACAGGAAGAACGACGTCTTTTCAGTGCATTGCTAGCTCACTGGACACGTGTAATAGCAGTCCTATTGAAATGAGCCATCCATATCATATAACTTTCATCATATTAATTTATCGGCTAAATATTAAAATACCCCACAAAAGAAACCCATAATTTTCTTAATCGATTGTATTGCACATGTTTTTAAAATTATGTATATATATATATATATATATGGAAGTAAATAATATTTCCTCCATTATTTCCTGTATTTTATTAAACATCCATCATTATTCCTTTAACACTTGATGTCACCTGTTAAAATCCTGATGATGGTTTTCTAATATCAAAACATTATACCATCAACTTTCCTCCTTAATAAATTCATCACTTTTGGACTACTCTGTTTATTTTTCTCCATTTATATATATATATATATATATAATGATAATTATCATCAAGCCATACCAGCAGAGATACTCATGACCCTCTCTTGCCATCCATTCTCTACTGACTATCACTCTTGGCAAGTCCTCTAGATGGCATACAGTGTTCATTGAGAGCTGATAGCTATAATAATACAATATATATATATAATATATAATAATATGTCGCTATGTTGACAATGCTTTTGCATCTAAGTAATTTTGGTTTTGGACTCTATAGCTTAATTTTCAAATAGTGGGGTCAGAGCTCCAACCATAGCTGAATGCACCCTTTGTTTAGTCATGGGCAATGTAGTTTTGACATATGGTTTGAATTAGAGTCATGGTAATCTTTCATTGGCTTTTTTTTTCTCATCAATAGACGCCACTCTTATAGATGAATAACTGTAGTTTCCTAACTGGACTATTTGATCCTAGTCATCGACCTAAGAAGTTCTGCACAGCTTCTGATGAAGCATATTGTTGACCTGTCTTTGAATTCATCTGCCTTACTTCACATTCCTCATGCTGCTTCCCTGGGTTTCCATTGCTCTACTCTTGTGGAGCTCAAATTGTATTTTCCACCCTCTGAGACTATCAAGAGACAAGTCAGGGCTGGATAACTATTGCAGAAGTTTATTGTCATAAGTTACATATATCTGGTGTTTTGCTTATAGTGTTTCATTCTTACACCTTGAATTTTCTTAAGTTTTAACTTAATAAAAAAGAATAGTTTACTTTCTTTCAACGTTAGGACTTCAAACACAGTAAACCAGCTGACATCTGCAGCTGAGCATAATACTGACATCATATCTGTACAAGAACATAGATTCTACCATAACAAACTAGTACTAAAATACAATGATACCAATAAAAGAAAAAAAGCATCTCGAGACAGAACTAAAAACTGCTAGCCAAGAAGAAAGACTACAGAACTGGAAAGACAATTTTCAAGAATCTGCTCAGAGACCCTGCTGAAGTCACAATTATTAATATCCAACTAGACATCAAATTAGAACAGTTTATGGAGAAAGAACTTAAAATAATTAAAAGCAGAAAAGCTGCAGACATTGACAAAATACCTTCTGAAGTATGGAAGACAAGAAAATTTGACAGTATACTTTTCTGATTATGCAATGTTGTCTATGAACAAAATACAATAGAGAAATGGACAAAAGGCTGCATCCTCCCCTTCATTTAGAAAGATGACCTCAGAATCACTTAGAACTACAGAGGCATAATTCTTACTGCTATAGCTGCTCAGGTTTATAATACCTTGCCTCTCAATCATATCTGACCAGTTTTGAGAAAATTCTAAGAAAAAATAAAAATGGTTTTCAGAGAAATTGTTATACAACTTCACAGATCCTGACTATCCATCAAACCATCAAAGGAGTATGTGCAAAAAATCTTGAGGCAACACTTTTGTCCATAGATTTCTCCTAGGCAATTGATTCCATATACAGAGGAAAGATGGTGTAAGTACTACTAGCATATGGTATCCCCAAAGAAACTGTTACTGCTCTAATGATGTTCTACAAAAACATGAAAGCAATTGTTTGCTTAGCTGATGGCAATACAAAATTCTTTGTCATTGTTGTAGGAGTCTTACAGGGAGATACATATATGTTATAATCACCTGCCCAGCAGAATCCCTACTGTATAGCCTGGAGCAAGCAGCAAGAGGCATTGGCTTCTATGTGAACACAAATTAAACAGAGTTCATGTATTTTAAACAAGAAGGAGCTATCTCTACTCTAAGTGGTAAGTCTTTAAGATGAGCAAACAAGTTCACATACCTCAGCAGCAATATCTCATCTACTGAAAGTGATGTCAACATATGCCTAGTGAAGGTGTAGAATGCTATTGACAGGTTATCGATTATATAGAAATCTAATCTCTCTGATAAAATAAAACAGGATAACTTCCAAGTTGTACCAGTGTTCATACTACTATATAGATGCACCACATTGACACTTATGTAATGCACCAAGAAAAAGCTATCTGGGAACTACACAAGAATGCTATGTGCTGTTTTGAACAAATACTGGAAGTAACACCAAACAAAACAGATGTACAGCCACTTATGTCCCATCTCACATCCATCCAAGATGAAGACATGAGGGAGACTGCTGAAGAAGTAAGTATGTACTCATAAGGGATGTTCTCTAATGGACTCCTACACATGGACACACCAGTGTTGGCTGACCAACAAAGACTTATATACATTAACTCTATATAAACACTTGATGCAGTCTAAAAAAAACCTACCAGAAGTGATGGATGATAGGGATGGATGGCAAGAAAAAATCAAGGAACTCTGTCCTGTTAGTGCCACTTGATGATGATATAATAATATTTGTAATATATAATAATATATCATATAATAATGTATATTACATTAGATAATAATATTATATAATTATATTAAGTATTATATCATATTCAGCTTTAAATTGACAGAATTTGGTCCAAAGATTAAAAATAATGTAACAAATAAATAATGCAACAAATAAAATCCAAATAAATATTGAAATAAGATTTGTCTGTTTTTAAATTTCTTGTTTTTAGTATTATTGATCTATATCCCAAATTCTGTCAATTTTGAAACTGTATAAGATATAATAGTTATGATATAATATATATATTATTATATAACATATCATATTATATAAAATGTACTGTTTTGTATAGCATACCCATGGACTGAATGAAAAATATTTTCTGATCAAAGTGTCTTTAATTGGTCTTATATATATATATATATATATATATATATATATATATATATATATATATATTTGTGGTAAAGGCATCTTTCTAATGTGTTTACATTAATTTTGGAGGGTGTATCTTTCAAATTCACCATAAATTGATTGACTTGTTTGTTTATTTGGATGTTTGTGGCTATCCAATTTTATTTCAAAGCAGGGTAGTTTAAGCTTCATGGAGAGAGCACCTTTCAAATTATCAGAGGCTGATTGTCTGATTTATTTATTTATATAGATATTTGTGATAGCCACTTGACCTTGAAATAAAAATTTGACAAAATTTCATATTAAATCCAAATGGCACATGTTTTTAGACTTTTTATCCATTTGTAAACTTTTTTTTTAATTATTGATTTTATGTTTATATCTTTTTTGATTCTTTCTATGATGGTAAATTTTCCATCCCTTTTAAAGTCATGACTGTTCGAGAGGAAGTATTGTTCTACACCTACCGGCTCATTGGTCTAGGGGTAGAGTGTTCACCAATGGCCCAGGAGACCGGGGTTCAATCCCAGTTTGAGTCATACCAAAGACTTAAAAAATGGTACTTGATATTTCCTTGCTTAACACTCAGCATAATAAGATATGTATCAAGGGTAAAGTGGAGCAATCCAGGGAAAAATGTAGTGCCTTCTCCTACATCTCAGTGTAGTAGCTATTGAAAAAAGAGCCTTTGAGTCACCCTCAGCTACTACAGTTTTTCTACAAATATCAGATTGTTGTGACCCATCAATTTGATTCTTTGTCTGTAGTTATTTAATCTAAAATAAAATGGCCATTCTGACTTCCCAACATTTTACATTGCTTTTCTATAAGCATATCATCTCCTTTGAAAGAAAAATTTTTTAAATCTTTCTAAAAAATGTTTTTTACAAAAACTTTTTCTCTTGATGACAACCTAAAGTCAAAACTAGTTAAGAACAATTAAAGGATAAACAATATAAAAGAAATGTTCCTATTTGTCTTATCACTTTTGTGATTGGGGGTGGGTATTAACCTATTATTTTTTATCTTCTATTTTTTTACTTTTATAATTTAAAAAATTTACATTCATACAAATAGTATTGCACTGTACTAGCAACCTGGTCTCAGACTTGTGGAGGAATAGGATTTTCCAAGGTTCCGCAAAAAGTAAAACTTTGGGTATTGGTCTGCAAGAATGCAACCCCTGACCTGTCTTAACCAATCAGATTCACAGAAATAACTTATTTATTTTGGAACCTATCTATTTTTGTTTCTGTGACAAATTTTTCTACAAGTTAGTTTTTGATCCGCTTTTTCTAGAATATTCTATTCTATGTATCCTTTGCTGATTGGTTTAAAAATATAAGAGTATAAATTCTATGTAAGTAAGATTTTGATTTTTTTTTTTTTCTGGAATGTTCCTATCTATGTGTTCTGAGTTGATTTATCTAAAACTAAAGAAATGTGTATACTATAGACTTAATAATGAGAAATTTTGTTATGTTAACATTAGGTATATATGCATAACATTGAGTTTTTTTTATGTAAGTAAAAGATGATCTATTAAAAATTTATATTTTAGCAATTATCACAATGAAATATTATTTTTCATTTCATTTTTTTTTTTTCTTTTTGTTTGTGCATATTCTTTTGCAAAATATTCCTTTAAAAATTATTACTTTTAATATATGCAGTAAAGTCTTTCACAACCAAATTTTTTTTGTTTTTAAGTTATGAAAAATATCAAACCTCTAAAAGTATGAAAAATCATGTATATAACTCAAAAAAATTATTGCATATATTTGACAAAAATCATCTGGAACAATTGACTCACCTCAAGCTTTGGATATGCAAAATTATGCTTTAAGTATGGTGTTTTAAAGGTGAAAATGAAATTCGACAGGGATACTGGTGTTCTAGTGGGAGTAAAAGGTTTAATGTCACTAATTCTAATAGTAATATTCAATCATATAAACATTCAGACTATTTTGCTTAGGGAGGCTGAATTCATTGCTTGGTACCTGAGATACCCCAAAAATGGGAAATGCAGACAGGATTAAGCATTCTTTTGTGACAGTCTTGATTCATGTATGTCTCCCCACCCCTCCACTATAAAATGACCTGGTGTAAAATCCAACCTGGTGGGAGGTTGGATAAATATCAAACATTCTGACTATTTCTCTGATTTTTTTTTCTTCAGGCAACTGAACCACTTCTTTGTGTCTATGATATTGTAATCCTAACATTTTGACCATTCCATTTTATAATCTTCTTCAAGACTATTGACGGTATGAAAAAAGAGAAGGTTTCTTTTTTTGTGAGTGTAAAGTAATAAAAAGAATTTCTTTAAATATTCTAAGTAGAAACACTTATGATCTTGGTAATTCTGTTCTTTTTTTTTTCAGTTATGCTTGCAACTTGTTCCAAACTTTTACGTGGAAATATTCTTAGATCTTTTTTTTTCTTTATTACATTGTCCGATTCCATCTTTGTTGATCTTAGAAAACATCTCCAGGGATGAATTGTTCGAAGAATATAAAAACAATTTGGAATGTTAATCACTTTTCTCAAAGTTGTAGATTATAATAGCATGTTTGTTTTTAGGTTTTCATTTGACTATATAGTTGGAGATATGTTTGCAACATCAACACATGAAGATTTCAGTTTAAGAACTAAAATTAGTAAACCCTTAAAATAACATCACTTAAAGTAACACAGAAATCTGAAAAGTTTATATTCTCACAAGATTATTGTCTTGGAGATTATATTGAAACAACAGCATATAAAGATTAAGATTTAAACCTAAAATGCATTTCTATTGTAAAATTGTTGGCAATTTTTTTTCCTATAGTAAAATTATTTGTAATACATTTAGAATACATTTTACATACCATGGCTCTATTTTGTCAGTAATGCTGCCAGTAATTCTTAACCTCTGACAATGCATTTTGATAGTGAAATTGTTGACAATTTTTTTCCAAATATAAAATAATTATTAATGCATCTATATTATACATATAACTGATCTATTTTATCAATAATTATTGTATTAATTCTTTACTATTGACAGCCTTTAAACATATGCCAGTAATTCTGGTCAGGATGTAAAAATTTATATGGTTTTCAATATAAGCTAATATATCACTTTATATATATTGAAAATTTTGTTTTATATTATTAGTACAATATTTCATTTCTTTGTTATTGTTTATTTGTTTATTTTAATATATTCTAATGTTATATAATTAAGGAATGATTTTTTATTTTAATCATTTTTCATTAATTATATTCTATCATTCAGTTTGGTTAGGCTTTGAACTATTCGGGTTAAGAGTTCAGGTGTGTAGTCAATTGGTGCAGTTTACGCTGGCACGCAAAGGATATGACAATCACCATTGTCATAATAAACCCCAGACAGGAAATGGGCTGGAGTGTGGATGATGTCATGCCCAGAAGAGATGGGCTGAGAATTTGGAAGATTTTGAAAAAGATTCAGTTGAGTTCCAACCATGGTGTTGAGAAGTTGGGGTCCGACCATGGTGTTGAGAAATTGGAATACGATCAGGCAGTTGAGGATTTGAGATTGGGTCATGCAGGCAGACAATTGAGTTTCGGCCATTGGGACAGAGAATGGAGTTCTCTACCATAGGGTTGAGTTTTCTACTGTTGCGGTGGCAGTTAAGTTTTTTGGGTCCCGACCAGCGAAGATGAATTGAGATCTAAAACCTCATGAGATGTGCCAAACGTTGTGGGTATTGTTAGCATAGTATGATTATGAAAGACTTTTAAGAATTGTCTCTCTCCTCGTGTCGAAGAACCAAAGTCAGAAGTTAACAAACCGTTCATACCTGAACAACAGAGTTTACGCTGGCACGCAAAGGATATGACAATCACCATTGTCATAATAAACCCCAGACAGGAAATGGGCTGAAGTTAACAAACTTCAGAAGTTAACAAACTTCAGAAGTTAACAAACGTTCATACCTGAACTACAGAGTCCGCCTGCATTTGTATTCACCTGTGTTTTTGCATATGTATATGTACTGTTGTTATTGATATCCTTGAATTATGGCTACGAGTAGTATGCAACATAAAGAATATTATTTGGTGTGTAGTGACTTGCTAATAAACCGTTCGCGTCTGAACAAAAGAGAGTCTGCCTGCCTTTGTATTGTGCCTGTATTTGAATATGTATTTGTAGTACCGTTGTTATCGATATCATTATGGTTGTGAGTATGCAACACTAACATGTAAGTCAGTTCATTTATATGAAATATTTGTGATAGGTTCAAAAAATTAATTGCCAAGTCTGCTGGGGCTGTAGAATACACCAACTGATTCTCTGTAGAGGGGTAAGACTCCGTCAATGAGTGTCCTGGATATGACACTAAATAATCTGATGATGAGGTTCCAGTAATGCTGGAGCTTTGGGGAATGTGGAGTACTCCCTCATTGCTATCGCTCCCAGGTCCAATCTGGCTCGGAGAGGTAGCACCTGATAGGATCCTATCTATGGGTCAAATAGAACTAAACTGTAATTATCTTCAACTGAGTTGTTTGAAATAGAACTGTTTTGACATTTAAATTGTGTATTTATGCTAAACTGATTTGTTTGAAATGGAACTGTTTTTTGACACTTAAAATATGTACTTATACTAAACTGAATTGTTTGAAATAGAACTGTTTTGATATTTAAATACATGTAAACAAAAATCTGTACTTATGTGAAACTGAATTGTTTGAAACTTTTATCAAAATGACTTAATTCAGTGTTAAATGACCCAAAAAGGTTTGATACACCATAAAACAACCCCCACCCCACAAAAATCAAACTGTTTTTATCATTAATGTTCTGCTGTTAATGCTACCTAAAGTAAAACACAAATCTGCAAAGAAATTTAAATGAAGTCTTTTCAATTAATAATAAAATTGAAATCTTATTATAATTCACCAAATGTCTGTCTGTCTGTCTGTCTGTACAGCTAAGGCTCCACCATTTTTTAATTGATTTCAACCAAATTTTCAGAAATTGTGAACAATTTCTGAAAATTTGGTTGAAATCAACCTGGAAAGGTTTTAAATTGTACAAGTAAATCCAACTTGAATCAGTTTTTAAGTGGACTTTTTCATTCTCTTCGTCTTACTGCTCCTACTCACTATTAAAGGATGTCAGTTTCACAGTACTTAACTTAATCATTATAAGAGCCAGACAGCTCCCTTCCTCCCTATTTGAGCTTAGATTCCTCTCTGTTGGGGCCAAGTGTTGAGCTACTCAGAAGGAATTCATTCAATCTCAAAAGTTGCCCAACTTTAAAAAAATGCTTAGAAGTCCATTTTTTATCTTTTTTTTAAAGTTAATACTACTCTCCTAGTTTTGAAAATAATAAAATTAGATTTTTACTAAAGATATTTATTAATTTTCAGGAGTTTTCAAGGCATCACAGGTCTCTAAAAGAATCCAAAGCTGTCCTCAATAAATCATACTCAGTGTAAACAAAGCAGTAACCTTTTGTTTGGTTTGGTTTGGTTTGGTTTGTTGGATTTTATGGCATATCAACCTTTGTAGGTTATTTAACACCAAATCCATTTTTATGTAAATAATCTGTTCTGTTTAAAACAATTCAGTTTAGCATAAGTACACAGTTTAATTGTCAAAAACATTTCCATTTCAAACTATTCAAGCAGTTATATGTAACAATTCAGTTAAGTGTAAATACAGTTACAATGTCAAAAAACAGCTCCACCTCAAACAACTCAGTTAAGCACAAGCACGCAGTTCAAATGTAAGTATGGTTTAATTGTCAAAAACATTTCTACCCCAAGCCATTCAGTTTACTCAAATAATTCAGTTTAGCATAAGTATGCTGTTAGTTCTATTTAACCCATAGATAGGGCCCTATCAGGTGCTACTACTCTGGGCCAGAGTGGACCTGGGAGTGATGGCAATGAAGGGGTACTCCACATTCCCCAAAGCTCCAGCACTGCTGGAACCTCACCATCAGATTGTTTAGTGTTATATCCAGGACACTTGTTGGGGGTGGTGGTCTTACCCCTCTGCAGAGGTGCAGTCAGTGTATTCTACAGCCGCAGCTGACTGGGCAAGTAACCTTTTGTAAATAAATGATAAAAACAAATAAAATGCAATTTAAACTTTGATAAAAGCGACTCTATATCCTTTATTTCCAATGATGACCATCTTATAACCAATGTGTAATATGGATAAGTACTGCTAAGAATTTTAATACACTTTGTATAAAATCTACGTAATAATGAAAAAGGTGTCATAGCAGCACTCATAAATCCCTGGAAGGGCTATGATAATGGAATCACATCAAACCATTGTGATTAAAAAGGTGTCATAGCAGCACTCATAAATCCCTGGAAGGGCTATGATAATGGAAGTCACATCAAACCATTGTGATTGAAAAGGAATTTTTACAATTTTATTTTTAAAAAACTCTACAGCATTAAAACTCTGTAACCAGGATATATTGCAGTCTAAAAATAAGTACATTTCTTTTATATATCTATGCAGTTTTGTTTTTGGTATACAGTTACAGTAATAAATTTCATAATAAACAGTACCTAATAACATCCATTTTGATTGTGTATATATATGTGTGTGTGTGTGTGGGCATGTGTAAGTGTATGTATTTACCAAACCCTTCTTCAAGCAGGATGTGACACAAGGTCAATTTGTAAGCAGAGTAAAGCTGGTTTGAATTTAGAGTTTTCCTTGAACTGGTTGCCTTACCAAGATAGAAGGACCTGTTCTGTCCTACTAATTTCCCATAACTTGGAATAGAATAAAAAGAGACATGCCTTTCTCATGAAGTGAAATGTCAACAGCTTTGTCCAAGATCAGAATTTGGGTTGCCAATTCCATTTTCTATGGCAATAACCATTATACTTACCAAGCCTTCCCAAGTATATTTATTTATTTAAGCATGTTTGATTAAATAATAAAGACACATTTTGTCTATATAATTTTATTAAGGTCCTTTCAAGTTTCCTGATAAGTGTCTTGATTTCAGGCCTATGAAAGGTCAAAAAGGGCTTGGGACAATTTGGTAAATTCACCGACCAATTCCAACCTGAAACCAAGACACTTATCAGGAAACATGAAAAGATCTTAATAAAATTATACAGACAAAATGTATCTTTATTTTTTAATCAAACATGCTTAAGAAGACTGCTGCCCAACAACACACACACACACAGATATATATATATATATATATATATATATATATATATATATATATATATACTAGAATGTAAGTTAATATATAGGTTATAAAGTTTACAGCTTACCTTGACTAATTCAAATTTATCTGTAGAGCTATGTCTTCGTAATTCTGACCGCTTTCTCTTCAGTTTCAGTGACCCTGTGCCTTTAGTTTTCTGAAAAGAAAAAACAGAAGAATAGAATGAAATTATTTATAATTTTAAGTGGAAGCAAATAAAAGAAAATACATCTGGTCTTTACTTTATGAACAGGTTGTGTTTTCAACAAGCTCATTAAATGAATTGGTTGGGTTGGGTTTTATGGCATATCAACCATTGTTGGTTATTTAATGCCAAATTCTGTTTGTACATATATATTGAATATATATGATTTGTAAATACATTTTGTTGATAAAATTTTTAAATGAGCCTAAGCTCATTTTTTTACACACAGTTAAATGCATTCAAGTATTGTTTTCTATTATGAATAATTCAATTTATTATTAATGATTTGTTAAATGGTTACAAGTATTGCTATGTATTACTAACAATTAAATTAAACACCAGTCATTTGTTTATACACAGGTAAATGATCAAACAGTTCTATTTCAAACAATTCAAGTTAGCATAAGTCATTTGTTTGTACTTAGTTTAAATGTCAAACTGTTCTATTTGACCCATAGATAGTACCCTATCAGATGCTATGACTCTCGGCCAGAGTGGACCTGAGAGTGATGACAATGAAGGGGTACTCTATATTCCCTAAAGTTCCAGTATTACTGGAGTCTCACCATCAGATTGTTTAGTGTTGTATCCAGGACACTTGTTGGAGAAGGTCTTACCCCTTGGTAGAGATGCAGTTGGTGTATTCTACTGCCCCAGCCAACTGGGCTGCAAATGAATTGGTCACAAAACAAGGAAATTCTCATACAGTCATATCAAACATCTGGACATAGGTATTACATATTTACTTTTGTTTTTTTTTTAATATTATTTATTCATACTGCCAGTGGAACCTAGAAAACACCAACTACATCTTCTACAGAAAGGTAAAACTCAAAAAAATATGTCTGGGGTACAACATAAAAATGCAGCAATTGGTGTGGTTCTAGTTCTGAAACTTGCTGTTACTGCCAGAACTGCACTCACCCAGAATGTTAGGGTCCTATCTCTGGGTTAAGTAAATCTGTTTTAAAATTATTACTGGTTTCTTTCTTTAATGACATATCAACCTTTATGAGTTATTTAATGCCAAAGCTATTCTTGTAGAATAACAGTAGTGGTATAATTTGACTCATGGCTGGGAGGATAAGAGGTTCATATCTTCCTCAAGGGTATTAGTCTGAAAGTGAATGTAGTTTGAATTTGCTTACTATGATTCTGTAGCTTAGCAATTTAACCATTACACCATGGGCACTCCACCTTAAATTTCTTTCTTTGGTTTGTTTTTTAATGGCATATCAATCTTTGTTGATTATTTAATGCCAAAGCCATCCTTCTAGAAGAACAGTAGTAGTACTATCTAACCCATAGCTGGGAGGATATGAAGGTTCATACCTTTCCTAAGGGTATTTGTCTGAAAGTAAACATAATAGCACAACTGGAGTTTGAACTCACTTACTATGATTCTGCAGTCCACCTTAGATTTATTAGCATTACATAGGAATACTTAACACCCATATAACAGTGTATAAATTATTTGTATTAAAAATAGTTGCTTGAAATGATAATTGTTTACTATGTATCATTCTCATTACATAGACATATAATAACTCACAAAAAAAAACTGATTTTGAATTCAATAAACCAATAAAGTTTGACATGCTCTAAAACCAATCAATCAATCATCTAATGTTAATTATACTGTTACTTTTGCATGATTTATCATATTCTTAGAACATTTCCAGAATGTAATTCATAACATTTTTAATTGTTTTATGTATACATATGTATCTACTGTGGTTTCAACTTTTGGAATTTTGTAAAGGTGATATTTCTGTTGGTTAGGCTCCAGTGGATATAAATAAAACATTTGATGTGGTTTTATTTGTTTTGCTCCGTGTACTTGAAGGTATCTAGGAATTGGTTATACTTGCAGCTTGTTCCAACCTTTTACGTAGAAATGTTCTCAGATTTTTTCTTTGTTATTTAACTTTGGTTTATGCTGTAGAGAGACTATAAATTGAAAAGAGGACATGTCCATTGGACACCTTGTAGTCACATTATCATCTGATAAATCCTTTCTTGTTTTTTTTTCTTTGTTTTTTAAGGAATAAAAACATGTCTTTTTATCTGTTTTTTCAACATATCCCTTTCATATACTGCTTGTTCATTGAACAGTATGTGCATATCTAATCTGTTAGGACACATTTGTGTATTCTTTTCAATACTTCTTATATATATTTATGTGTGTATCAAATGTTTCTATATGTATCAATAATCTTATCTTGTTTTTCCTTCCATCTGTTAAGTGTTAGTATATCATTGGATATATGACAGTTACTATTGGACCTTGGTGAGTGGGGACTCGACTAAATATGCTCCCTAGCACCATCTATCCTAATAATGGTTTTTAAATGGGAGATGGCAATTGATTCTATGTACAGATATTTTTATTTACATTTGGATATAAAGATTTTTAATTATACCCATAGTATAAATAATATAAACTATATGAATAATATTGGTTGGTCAGTTGGTTTTACAGTATTTAAACCATTGTTTTGCAATCAAATCAGCAGCCATCTCTCAATTTAAAACCATAAAACAAAAACAAGTGTCTATAATATATTACCTTATCTGGCTGGCTAAAATTGTACTGAAACAAAATAAAAGCCATAGATAAAGATTAGATAATATCATATCAATAATGTGTACAGTGTAAAATTTTACCATATTCATGTTGTTGAACCCTCTTTTAATTTTCCAATTTGAAATATTGTTTTATTAAAAACCATACTTATTTTGATGTATCATTTTCACCAACACTGAAATATTCTAGTTATGGCATCATAGGAAGTCAATAATTTCCTTTAATCATATTAAATTTTTATATCATCAAATTTATGCAGACCACTATTATTATTAGAATCCATGATAAAATTAAATATTTAAAAAGCAATTTATGTAAAGTACTATTTATAATCTTATATACATTGGCATAGAAGCGTCTTGCTCATTCACTCTCTATTTGTCTCTTGGTTGGTTTGTCTGTCTCTCTTTCTCCATTGTTGGTGAGTATGCAATACTAATCCTAAGTACAAATGGTCAGCAAATGAGATGGTCCATAAGCAAGGACCCAAGTGTACATTTATTTCTAATTTTGAACTTCTGTTCATGGAATATTTATTAACAAACCAGCTTTTACTTATAACCACATATAAAGACTTTTTCAGTCTGACTTGTACATTGTCACAAACAAGCGACTTTCCCTGCTCTTCAGACTAAGATAAAAGTGTAGTATCTGACCATCAATCTTGGTCATGTTTTTGTCTTAGAAAAGGACATTGCAAATAAATCAGACCAGCTTGTCCCCAGGATTCTAACTCTTGAACAGTAGCTTTCCAAAACCAATTCAGGAGGATTAAAATGGCCCAACACTTGCATAATACTGGTTGTGAAGACTCAGGAATTTTTTCCCTTGACCATACACACATACATGGGCCTAAACCAATCATATGATGCATGCTACATCTGTGGGAATATTGTAAATAATGGCTTATAAGTTACTCGTACCAGCAGGCTTCATTGATTTCTAAATATAGAATTATCCCCTAATATAGAAACAAAAAAAAACACTTACAGCATTGATTTCTTCTAAAATTCTTTCAATTCCTGTCAGGGCTTCTTGTAAGAAGGCACAGTCTTGATGTTGCATTGACGTTGATTTGTAAAGGCGAGTCAACAAAAGAGGGTACCTATAAAAAAGGAAACATAACTTGATTATTATCTCTGATAAGATTGATTGATCGATTTTAATAGTATGTCAACCCATCTAGAATTATTCTATGCCTAGAGGTTAGCGAATCATGTACTTTGTACATTCATATTTACATTTTTTGTATAGTTGTTTCTTAAGAGATTTTTTTTCTTATCAAATACAAATGATTTTTAAACCATTTACACCAGTGTTGACTGATCAACAAAAACTTATGTTCATCAACTCTGTGTGAACACAAGATGCTGTCCAGAGGAATTGCTAAGATAAATAACTGATAAACACAGATGGTAAGGGAAAGTCAAGGGAATCTTTGATGATGATGGTGAATATATGAATGCATATTTTCAAATGTTATGCCTTGTCATCACCAGAGATAAATAAAAGACCTTTTCTTTTTTATTGTAAGGAAAGAAAGGGAAGGGAAAGAATACAGTATATGTCAGAGAGAGAGAGAGAGAGAGAGAGAGAGAAAAGAAAATGTAAAAAGAAAGAAAGAAAGAAAACAGAACAGAGGAAGTGATATTGCTCAGATGCTTATTTTTTGCTCTAATGAAATGAATGGAAGGAAGGAAAATAAAAAGGAAAGAAAGAAGATAAAGGAAGAAATGAAGAAAACTTATTTTGGAAGTTTATTTTTAAACAAAAAATCCATAATTAATAAAATCTTCCAAAAATCAATAAATTATTCAATTCTAATAAAAAAATTTATACTTCTTCATTAACAGATGGAAATAAACTGAACATTAAGTGCAAACTGATCTAATTACCCTCATTTATTTATAATACATGAGTCGCAGTAGTTTTCCTGACTGAACAATTTGATGTTGTCTATTGACCTAGGAGGTTCTTTTGCAGAGTATCTGGTAAAGCATACCATTGACCAAACTTTGGATTTATCCACCTTACTTCACATCCACAATGCTGCATCTCATGGTTTCCATTGCTATATGCTTGTGTGGCTCATAATGGTTAACTAGACATCAAACTAGGATGGTTTAAGAAGAAAAAACTTGATACAATACTAAAAAAAATTAAAAGCAGAGAAGCTGCAGACCTTGACAAAATACCTCCTGAAGCATGGAAGACAAGAAAATTTTACATACTTCTCCAATCATGCAATATTGTCGATAAACAAAATACAATGTACTTTAAACATCAACAGATCTAAGAAAAGAAAATGGTTTCACTCTGAATAAAGGTAAGAAGCAGAAACTATAACAAACACAGACTATGCAGATGATATTGTGCTTTAGGCAAATACACCTGCCCAGCAGAATCCCTACTGTATAGCCTGGAGCAAGCAGCAAGAGGCATTGGCTTCTATGTGAACACAAATAAAACAGAGTTCATGTGTTTTAAACAAGAAGGAGCTATCTCTACTCTAAGTGGTAAGTCTTTAAGATTGGCAAACCAGTTCACATACCTCAGCAGCAATATCTCATCTACTGAAAGTGATGTCAACATATGCCTAGTGAAGGTGTAGAATGTTATTGACAGGTTATTGATTATAAGGAAATCTAATCTCTCTGATAAAATAAAACAGGATATCTTCCAAGTTGTACCTGTGTTCATACTACTATATAGATGCACCACATTGACACTTATGTAATGCACCGAGAAAAAGCTATCTGGGAACTACACAAGAATGCTATGTGCTGTTTTGAACAAATACTGGAAGTAACACCAAACAAAACAGATGTACAGCCACTTACCTTCCATCTCACAAATCATCCAAGAAAGACGAATAAGACATGTGGGTCATTGTTGGAGAAGTAAGGACAAACTCATAAGTGATGTTTCCTTATGGACACGGGAATGTTGGCCAACCAGCAAAAACTAACATACATCAGCTCTATGCTAACACCAGATGCAGTCTATAAGACTTGCCAGGAGCAATGGATGATAGGGATGGATGGGAAGAGAGATTCAGGAGCTCAATGCTATCAGTGTGACTTGATGATGATGATGATGATGATGATGATGATGATGATGATGATTTATCTATTTATTATTTATTTATTTATTTGCAAGAAAGAGAGTAATAAGTAATAAATTATTTTCAAAATAATTTTTTTATAACCTCCATAGGTTGTTGAGTTCATTTAAAAAATCTTCAACCCACACTGAAAGCAAAGGTTTGTGGATGGATTTCTCTAAAAGCCATTTTGATTTTTCCTAAAAATATTCTCAATTTCAGATCAGATACAAGTGAGAAGCAGGATATTATAAACCTAAGCAGCTATAGTAGTAAGAGTTATGTCTGTAGTTATTAGTGATTCTGAGGTCACCTTTCTTGGGGAAGAGAAGGGTGCAGATTTTTGTCCATTTCTCTATTGTGTTTTGTTTATAGGTGGCATTGTATAATCAGAGAATTATGTCATCAGATTCTCTTGTCTTCCATACTTTAGGAGGTATTTTGTCAAGTCCTGCAGCTTTTATGTTTTTACTATTTTTTAGTACTGCATCAAGTTCTTTCTTTGCCTACATGAACATTTATGTCTCCACTGATGATTAGAATGAACTGTTTGGGGATGTGACAAAAGAAGATAGTTTGTTGTTGTAGAAGGTGATGACATTTGTTTAATCCCTAACATTGGTGAGACTATAGCAAGAGACAGGGTCGTAGAAATTGCAATTAAATGAAGCACATATAATTCTCAGTTGGATTCTATATATACTCCCATATCATGCCACTTTCTGAGTTCTAAATTTTAGCTTAATATTTGGTGGTTGCATCATACATGAGATACAAACTTTGTGTGTGCAAATAGTTGGCCAAAGCTAGGCCTATGTCAACTGGTATGTCTACAATTTCCAGCAGCAAAAGTTAACAAATTGTCCCAGATAGTATTGGAGGATACTCAAGTATAAACAGTATCTGTAAAGCAGGGTCAAAAGTAGGTCACAAAATTAGTAAATCTTAGCCATCAAAACTTTTGTCTACAATAAAACAACCAAAGAATGTTTTGAGTGAATTACTTATGTAGGTATCAGATGATACTCAACTATGTATAGTAAGTAAATTAGAAAAAAAAATGAACGTGGAATTTCCATGGGTACAGCTAGTAGATAAAAATGTTGACTACTTACTTCATGATTCTCTGCACTGGAACCATGAGAAAAGACTTTAGATTCATTCGCCGGAGCACACTATTTTCAGCCTGGGAGACTTGCAGGAACACACGCAGCACTTCCTTTTCATGTTCTAGTTGTTCAAGAAGTTCAGTTGCAGGTGTCTGGAAAGGAAAAAAATCAATCAACATATCTATTGATTGGAATTGAATTATCTACACTGATTTATTTATCAGCGTACCTTCAATACTGCCCCTACAACCATACTGGCTTTTTATAAAAAAATGTCTCCATAAGCATCATACATTTTCATATTGCAAGGAACAAGAGCTTATATACAGCACTCCTATTAGAATCACTCTGAAAGAAATGCTAACTATTTTATTGTGTTGGCTCACATCAGAGATGGATCTGGTGATATGCCAGTAAAGGTTGAACTTTTCTATCAATAAGACATGTTTTTACCTTGGGACAGATAACAGCTGAGCAGCAGTCAGTCAAAATAACCTCTAAGATGAAAGCATGTCTTTGAAATACTCCATATGGAAAAATTTGCACATATTGATATCTATCCATCACAGAGAAAAAACAGTGGATGTGAGCACAGTTAGACAGTGGGTAATGTTTTTTAGCTGTGACAACAGTGATGTAAGTGAAAAGTAATGTTCAACACAGCTATCAACTCATGAAATAAAGAGTGTTATATGAAAAATATTGTTTTGTAGCTGAAAACTTACTCTATCAAACAATGTTATGTGCTCCCTTATCTGTATTGCAGCTTTTAATAGGAGGAATTATTTTAGGACTGCTCCTTTTTATTTTTCCTCCACCCTGACTTACCTCTCACTCATCCCCAAAAAGGGCCATCCTGGATATGACACTAAACTGCAGTTGATAATAAAGCTTCAATTCTGGAGAATTGGGGAGTGTGAAGTACTCCTTCATTACAATTACTCTCTGGTACACTCTGACCTAGAACAGTAGTATCTGTTAGGGTCTCATATATGGGTCAAATAGAACTGTTCAATAATTTACTAAAAATTATTATTATTAGTTACTTGAAACCATACAACTGTATGTTGATAATAAAAAATGTAAATATGAATGCGATTCCCTAACCTCTAGATATTAAAATAACCCTAGACGGGTTTACATGCTATTAATATCAATCAATCCATCAATATTTTTCATATGGAAAAGTGGGATATGCATTTTAGGACTGACTGACCTAGGGAGGTGATAATCCTGATTTTAATCCAGAATATAAAAGCTAGACAAATGTGTAACACGGATTGGAAGAAAAAAATCCACCCCTTTAGAGTGGATTCTCTTTTTTATATCCATATTAGTCTAATTTCTAAAAAAAAAAAAAAAAAAAAAAAAAAGAAACTCAGATCAATAAGAAAATTTTGCTTGAAGCTAGTCGGATGACGATATTAATTGGTGAGTCACAAATTAAATCTAGTACAGTTGCTGGATTCAGGAAGTAGTCATGGTTACCTGTTAAAAAGAAAACAATATCTCAAATACAATGATGGATTTAGTTTTAAAAATAGAACTTTTTCATAACTACCAACATCACTACTACTGTAGGAACGAAGAACATGGCTTGCCCAGTACGAAGCGAAGACGAATTGCCGCAGCGATAACCGGAAATCCTTTCAAGTTTACAGGCGCGTGCGCAACGGTCGGCAATTCATGAAATGGACATTTCGCCAATTCAAATATGCTGACACGTGACGTTTACTACGTAAGCGACTGTATTGTTAGCTAGAGCAGTTCTCTGAAGACTTCGCTAAAGACGAATTGCACAAGATTGAAGATTGGTAAAAACAGATAAAAGTTATTTCGGCATAAACGATGGACGGCATTCGATCTGTTGCTGATCCCTTATATGATGGTAGTAGATCGGTGGTTGAATGGGTAGAGAAAGCAGAGCTTCTGCAGAATGTGCAGCATAAAGTGGTCAGAGCACGTTATTTTCTTTGAGATTATCGAGGACGTGTTTGCTATCTACCAGCAATTGGGATACGAAGAAAAAGGCGGACACGGATTCAATAAAGACTCCTTTGTAAGTGGCCTTCGCACCGAATGAGTTCACTGCATTTACAGCAGAAATTGGGTAAGCTGCCAAACCAAAATACCTTCTGCTACTGACCAGTTCACAGCGCGGCGGATACATCACGAGGAGTCTGTCGACGTGTATCTGACAGAGCCAAAGAAGCTCGCAGTGTTACTTGGAGGAGTCACCGACTGCAATCTAATGTGTGCGTTTGTAGCGGGTCTGCAAGCCCAGGTCAAACACCTCCTTCGTGCATCATGATGAGCTATCCATTGACCAGATGCAAGCATGTGTCTGGGCAATCCTGAAGAATGACACGGTGGAACTGAACGCAGTAGTAGCAGCAGCATCAACGAAAACGACACGGAATAAGAGTCTTGACATCCTTATTGGTCTACGTATCACCTGTAATGGACTGAACCACCTGGCATGTGACTGCTTCAGTCATCTAAAGGAAGTTAGGGTGCGCGAGTAAGGACTGCAACGGAAGACGAAGGAGATCTATTCATTCACGCTTTCGGTGGCAACTAACACACCGCAATACACGGCCAGCGAACAAGACATGCGAGAGTTCGACAAGACTTCTCCATAGTAAAGACGACACACATTGGTAGCTACATCGACATGCTAACAAATTACATTTCGTTAGTATGACGACTGCAAGTCCACACACCCAATGAATAATATTCATAGTTGTGGAGTTTGAAAGGTTTTTATGAAGTCAGTGGCTAAGGGCAAGACTGTGTTGCCGTAAGATATCTGACTCCATATTTTGGTTATATTATTTTACTCCACGTTGACTGGCTGGCGCAATGCCTTGCCCAAAGAAGGTCCAAAAGAAATATACAAAAGGAAAAGATAAGAACAGATAAGAGACGAAAACATTTCTTCCATACTTTCCTTTATTTACTTGGTGAATGGACTAACCAACGCTACGTCCCAAGACACAGCGTGGTGCCCAAAACACCAGATAGTAAAATCGGTGTTGTCGGTTCGACGTCACTACCCGAAAAAGAGGGCGGTTCACAGAAAACCTGAGTATTTATATCTCTTCACCGGCTCCAAATTCGCCACTCCAAAATCATTCTAATTTTGGCGCGACCGCTTCCCATTGGCTACTTTACATTTTATCATTTTTCTTTTTTCTGATTTTAACCGGATGGATGCGTGGAGCCTTATGCGTGGCGACGCGTTTATACATTTTGTATCTGGCAGCCGACGAGTCAATATCCGGTTGGGAGTTTTATTGTTAATTCCTAAATCCCCACATAGTCGTGGCGAAAGTAAGTTTATCATCTTTCCGTCTGCTTATTTTCTTATGGAGCCGCCTCAGATTCCATATGTCTTCCCCCACACATACACCGACTTCAAAGAGACCACCTCAGACTCTGGTGCTGCAGCCCACAGTAAGAGTTGAATTCTATCTCCTTGTATTTCCGTTACTACAACGTATACGTACACATACTGATCAAGAGTTAGTGGAACAATCCAGGGAAAGGAGTAGCGCCCTCACTACATCACGGTGTAGTAGCTATTGAAAAGAGGGTCTTCGGGTCGCCCTCGATTACAGTCGACCAAGTTACTTAGACAATTTGTAGCTTGCGAATGGTGCGACCCCAAATATTAGGCTAAACTTTTGATCTCTGAAAGTTGTATGATACACGAGTATACATGGTATATTATTTTAGTGTCTTTGTTTAAAACATTTTCTCATACCAATTCGAGTATAGCTGTGAATCTGAGTTTCATTTCTACGAAGAAAAAAACTTATAAAGATACGCCAGTATATACGGTTTTAGCGGAGATGATGATATTTTTAACGAGGAAATATTGTTACGTGTTGTTACGTTGTTATTTCCTCGCTAAATGTTGTTGGAAAATAAAGGAGAGAGAAGAACGAAGATGTCGTAAGGTTTTTATATGAAGGTTTTAATGGCAGCGTGGAATAAAGGGTTTACGTTTATGCTGCAAGTCTCGTAGGAAGGAAGGAGTTATGGAGTTTAGAAGGAATTTTAGTAGCTATTTGCTTGAGTGAAATGTGCAGCGTTACGGTTAAGGCATTGTTGAATGTGTGAGTGAGATATGGTCGCCATAGGTGTAGCAAAAGACGTATTTGCTGGTTAAGGACGGGAACGTTGTCGTCGTCCATGAATGTGTGGTCTTGTTCGTTTGGGGAAAGAAGCGTAAATGTCTCCAGAAATTGTTGCCCAGGGATGAAGTAGCTGGATGTTTGAGCGGAATTTTGCATCGCAAAGTTGAAGGCGACTTAAAATGATTCTTGTGTGTGGCGTATTGAATTCATCTACTTCATATTCAACTGGGAACCCTTGGTCTACGAGAATAGACTCAAGAGGTCCATAAATTAGATGGATTTTTTCATGGTGTCGTGATGTAGCGGCTAATAAAGAGAGCGGACAGTAATTACGTCTGTCCTGTTCGAAAGCTTCTGAGGAAGAGAGTGTTTGACGGCTTTTCCCAAATTTGGTGCTGCCCGGAAAAATGGTCCGGGATGAATAGGATAAGTCATCCTGATTGGGTGAAAATATGTGTCGACCCTAACGGTCAAATTAATTAACGCGCCAAACAAAAATACGAAGTTCTTTCTGCTACACGGCAAATAGATTTTTAAATTTACATTGCAGCTTGAAGAATGTTGTTCTGTTGCTTATATACGAATTTTTGTCTTTTTTTTTCTTTAAATTCTATATTTTTACAAATTTCAATATTTTTGCAAACTAGCAAGATTTAAACCACTAGATGAAAATACATGATCAAAACCATTTACAGACATATTTGAATTTTTATAAGATTTTTTCTTTGACATGAAACCCAAAAGATTGGCAGGTTTATTTTGAAGTGAAAATTCAAGAGAAAATCATTTGCACATTATCAACAAACACAAAATTTATTTTATTTTATTTTCATTTATTTATTTATTTGTTAATTTTTGCTTTTCCTTTTATTACTAGAGCTATATTTTCCTTTTTTTTTAAACATTTTTATCATGTCATCAGAACATAAATTTCTATCATCAATGTAGAAATTTCTGACAGAACATAAATGAATGTGCATTGGTTTTATTATAAAAATATAAATAAAAAATGCAAAAGTAACAGTTTCCCAGGAGGCCTCTGATAGGAAGAGAAATTGGCACAGGCCTTAAAAAAGGACTTCCTAATGCCAAAGAGAAATACTCACTTAGAAGCCTTTACCACCTCAACTTCGACGGATGCAACTTTTTCTCTCAGCTGCTAGTTAGGAACACATGTGCTCGCTGAGTCCCAAGGAGGCATAGCAGCGCATTTTGTCTCCTGCTAGTAGCAGCCTACCGAACATACCCACTGAACACAGAGACACATGATGGATCCTCAAACTTATAATTTGCCAAAGATGATTCCATGATTTTCTTCAAATGCCTTGACAGGGATGAGTAGCTATTTCCACTGGATCAAGAAAACATTTATCACCAGAGAGTAGTCGTAAACCCCAAAATAAAAATTGAGTTTAAAGGTATCCTCATCTTTTTCCTTCTGGCATTAATTCCTTTACAGCTTCAACATAAATAATCAGTGAATGTGGCAGGAAGAAAAAGGAGTCAGATACAAACCTTTGAAATTTCCCACTAACAATATTCTCCACACACCACAAAAAACCTTAATGTGCCTCATAAGTTTTTGCCACCAGCATTAGCTGGTGGTCTTCCACTGCAGTCTGAGTGACCTCAGGTCTCCAGGACTCTTCAGAATATTCTCAATGATCTATACCATGATTTGTTCAGGATGGTCTCAACCCTTCCTCTGGTTCCCAATTCCACAAGTCTCATTTCCAAGCTTTTGGAGAATGTTCCAAGTGCACCAACTGTTATCAGTATCACAGTTACCTTCATGCTCCACAGCTTTTTCAGCTCTCAAGCAAGATCCAAGTTTTGTATATCTTTTTCTTTTCTTTCATTTTTACTATGTGGTCTCATGGAACAGTAAAATTCACCAAATGACAAGTTCTTTTTTCTTATTAGTTAACACTTGGTTTGACCTTCTAGCCAGAATTAAATGAGCCTTCTGTATCTCAAAATCCATGAGATTCTGGTTTGAGCATATACCATTTGTTTGTATAGTTAAATTTTAATCTCTTGCACGATACTCAGTGGATCACCTTTCCCACCCAATCATGCCTAGTCTTGTACTCCATTTATGACAGTTTTTACATTCACTTATTATGTAACTGTTTAATCTCTATATCCACATAACCTACATGTGCTATTCTGTTGTGTTTTATCAATTTTTGCTTTGATATAATTGATTCTTATAGCATTATTTCATTCTGCTATTAAAAGAGATTCAGTTTCTCTCTTGAAGTTTCCATTTCTTAGCCATGTCTAGGTCATCTCAAATGCAATCTCCCCAATTTTTCACTTGAAGCATCAATAAAATTGTTTTCCTTCCCATTTTTGTTTTCTAGAGTTTGTTGTTTTACTGTTTGCTCTTAGGCTGACATTGCTGTTACTAGCTGCTGGAATTAATCTTTGTTCTTTTTTGTGTATTCCTCGAATTGTTGCATCTATATAGTCCTGGATATTGGTGAGTCCTCTTCTTCCTTCTTTTCTTAACATATATAGTCTATGCCATCACTCGGGTGTAAGGCCTTATGCATCATCATCAATTTCCTTGTCTTTTAATCTGTATGTCTGTGTTCCTCAATTTTTTCCTCATTTTAAGAATGGTCTAGAGTAACTTATAAAGGAGACTTTTCTCCATTTCCATCAGTCTCATTTCCAGGTTTTTGGAGACTGTTCAAAGGGTGCTAACTACAATTGGTATTACAGTCACTTTCATGTTTCATAGTTTCTTCAGCTCTCGGGCAAAATCTAAGTATTTCTCTAACATTTTCACTTTTTGGTTTGCTGAAACAGCAAAATCCACTAGATAACAAATTCTTTTTTTCTTGTTAGGTAACACTGGCCTTCTAGTCAGGATTGGGTTATCTGTTTGTATATCAAAGTCCAACAGAATTTTATGTCTCTCTAGGACAGATTCTGGTTTATGTATATAATATTTGTCAGCAGGGTCAAATTTTAATCTCTTGCACAATTCCTAGTGGATCATACCTAGTCTTATATCCCTTTTGTGACAGTTTTATACATTTGCTTATTATATGATTAGCTCTTTTATGTCTGTTACCACCTAACATATGCTTACTATTCTTCAACATATCATCAATTTTTGCTTTGACATAATTAGTTCTTATTGTATCATTTTGTGCTACCATTAAAAGAGGTTATTATTATCATTTATTCATTTTTTTAATCCTTGCAAATTTTTCACACCATCTCTGGTGTTTTATTGAGGGAGTCTGAGTGACAGCAAGTCTTTAGATATCCAGGACTCTTGTTATATAATTACGGAATGAGTTTTTTTATTTAATCATTTTCGTTAATTATATCTTATCATTCAGTTTGGTTAGGCCTTGAACTGTTCGGCTCTTAGTGCAGGTATTCACGCTCATGCGTGGAGGATGTGACAATCACAAATGTCATAATAAAAACCCCAGATTAGAAATGGGACTGGGGTGTGAATGACGTCATGCCCGGAAGCGATGGGCTAGGAATTTTGGTGATTTTTGAAAAAAGACGTTAGTTGAGATTTGAACTTGGGTGAGGCCAGTCCAGCAGGGGTCTACGGGATGTGCCACGCATTTGTTGGCTCTGTGAGTTAAGATTGGACTCTGGGAAAGGGCAGTTCAACTGGGAGTTGACTGAAGGACGATGTAGGAACAGTCAGCATAGTAAAAATTGTATCTGTCTCTCCTCGTGTCGAAAAACTTAAAGTCAAGAAGTGAATAAAGGTTTTGTACCTGAACTAAAGAAAGTCATCAGTGTTTCGGGATTTCTATGCATATGAACATTTTATATATCCATATATTTGTATAGTTGTATCATGGCTATACTACATTCTAAGTAGCCAAGTCAACTAGAGTAGTACTATGGTCTTGTTTCAATTCTTCCTCTAATCTCCTGTTCATTAAGTCTGCCTTCAAGGTTCTTTGGGACTGTTTCAAGTGCACCAACTACAGTTGGTATCACTGTCACCTTTATGTTCCACCACTTTTTAAGCTATCTGGCAAGATCAAAGTATTTGTTTATCTTTTCACTTTAGTTTTATTCTGTGGTCCCCCAGTCTCTTTTTGATCCCTTTGGTGACCATTCCAAGGATTCCAACAAATGTTATAACTATCACCTTCATGTTCCACAGTTTTTTCACCTCTCTGGCAAAGACAAGGTATTTGCCCACTTAGCAATGACTAAAAAAAATTAATGCAAGTGTATTTGACATTGGAAATGATCTGATTTTTTAAATAAAATTAAACAAAAATTTCAAAACCCGATAAATTTGTTTCAATATAATGAAAGAAATGAATTTATGCATTGGTTTATTTTTTGGTTTTTTCTTCAATTTTTTTCCTTAAAAATATAAATGTTGATTTTCTCATTATAAGGGATTGAAAAGTTTTTGTCAGTGTGTGTCCATTTTTTTTTAGAGTGATCATACCAAAATTAAAATTTTCTTGATAATACTTATCAGAATTTTCTGGTATCAAGTTCAAACAATAATTGACGACATTTATTTCTGGTAATGACAGAATGTTCAAGACACTAACATGGAATTAATGATGCTAAATTTGAATCCATTGATCCAACATAGAAACTTTGAATTCTGCAAGTTGCTAATTTAGTTAATTAATATTACCATTATTGTAATAGGAAATGTAATTGGCAAGCCAAGTTCAATTCCTGGACTAGGATGTTTGTTTTTCACTTCATACTACTGCCTTTGAGAAAGGCATAAATCCATCTGTTCTCCCTTACAACTCAACCTAGGAGTAAATAGTTGGGTAGACTTGGGTCTTTAACCTTGGTTAGGCAACCAGTCAAGAAGAAGAACTCTGAATTAACCTGTTTTACTATGCTTAACAAATTGACCTTGTCCTATATCCTACTTTTGGTGGAAGAGTTGAATAAATACATACTTAATATTTATTCATCCAAATACACAGAGTAAAAAGAGTGTATAAATAGAGTGTAAAAAACATATACTAACCTGATTAACACAGTATTTCTCAAAAGGTTGAAACATATGAAATGATTCTCGGAATAACTGTCCAATGTTAACACTTTGTAATTCCTGCAAAATAATCAGAAGAAATTTTTAAAAGAAGAAACAAAAATGGATAAAAGTTATCAAGTTATTTGTTGTAAAAAGTTGCAAGAATTTACTAAGTTTAGCTGAGCCTGGCACAAAGGTTTCAGGTTGTTTAAAGTACTTGCTATAACTAAGTGGTCACCTATGTAAGTACTGAGAAGACACATCATTGCTTAACTTGGAATGTGCCTATAATAGTTGTTATTTACGAAGCTTGGCCATAAGTTGTTTAAAGTATCTGCTGTTACTAAGTGGTCACTCATCTAAGAACTGAGCAGGCTCATTACTGCTTAACTTCAGGAACAAGTAGTTACTGTGTAACTTCACCCAAAATCAGATATTATGGCTGTTATCAAATATCTGAGGCTGATATTAGATGCTTTATTCTTTTATGGTCTTTAATTCAACCCTCAAAAAATTTTACATTGAATTCCATTTTGTATTGAGTTATATAAGCTTTTTATTGCTTTAGTTCTAATCAAATGGCAACAGTTTCAACCTTAAAGCTGTCAAGGTCGATAGTTCTGAGATAAACTTTGCTTTGAAAAGAAAGGCTTAAACTATTAGCTAATGACTTGCACCAAAAAAAAAATAGTAGGAATCCATTAACATGTACTGCTATTGGTGGTGCTACTGTTCTTGATGATGATCATGATTTTCTACTCCGACAACTGCAATGACAACACTCTTGTTGCTGCTGTTTACCTATAGTCATCATCATCATCATTGCTATTGCTGCTGTTGTTGTTGTTACTGTTGTAGTAGTAGTAGTAGTAGTAGTAGTAGTAGTAGTAGTTTCCCCAAGCCATAAAAAAATAACAGCAAGTGATTTTGCGATAGAACTGAACTTATAAAATATCAAAAACTTTGCTTTGTATCTTCTTGTCTTATATTTTCTGAATATTAAAATAAAGTTAGAATTAAAGATAATGATTGATCCTATGTTTTGTCCCTTGCTATAAAAAGTCACAAAATAAATTAAACTTTTCTTTTTTTTTTTCTTTTTTTTTTTTTTGTATGTACATATGCTTAGATATACAAGGTATGACAATTTCACTCCCAAAATGACCAAACCATGTTGCTGAGAGAATGAGTCAGGCAAACATTTATGCCTAAGAATAACCAGACATGTTCCAACTTCCACTTTCTTGAAACAAAGAGCAGACGAGTTTTTCCTTGCTGAGTAGGAAAGAAAATTGTACATGTTCATGTACATTTGTCATCACTTTATTATATAAGTCGCTTTGTTGCACACATCTTCATTTGAATTTTAAATTTTAGAATTTAAAAATTTAAAGATTTAATCTAGATACTTTTTGATCTCATCTTGTGTGTGTGTGTAAGAGTATTATATATATACATATATAAGTGGAGCATTGATATTTTATATATAAGTGGAATAATGATATAATGATTGTGTGTGGGGGGGTGCGGTCACATTGTATTTTATATATAATTGTAGTATTTATATATAACTGAAGAACTGATATTGTAATTGGTGGTTGTTATTATCATCATCATCAACAGCTTAAGTATTATATATCATAAATAGAAATAAATTGGTTGATTGGTTGGTTGGTTGGTTGGTTGGGTTTTTATGGCATATCAATCTTAGTAAGTTATTCAATACCAAATCCATTTTTATACACTTGATCAGTTCTATTTCAAACAATTCAGTTTAGCATGAGTACACAGTTTAATTATCAAAAACATTTTTATTTCAAGCTATTCAGTTTATTCAAGCAGTTCTAATTCAGCCAAATCAGTTTTGCATGAGTACAGTTTCAATGTCAAAAACAGTTCAACATTTAACAGTCAAACATCTCAAGCAGTTCAGTTTAGCATAAGTATGCAGTTTAAATATCAAAACAGTTTGATTTTAAGTAATTCAGTTTAGCATAAGTACACATTTTAGTTCAATCTCAGTTGGCTGGAGCTGTTGAATATACCAACTGCATCTCTGCAGAGGGGTAAGACCCCTCCAATGAGTGTCCTGGTATGACACTAAACAATTTGATGGTGAGGTTCTAGTAATGCTGAAGCTTTGGGGAATGTGGAGTACCCCTTCGTTGCCATCGCTCCCAGGTCCACTCTAGCTCAGAATGATACCACCTGATAGGGTCCTATCTATGGGTCAAATAGAACTAAACTGAATTGTTTGAAATAGAACTGTTTTAACATTTAACTGTGTGTGGGCAAAAACTATACTGATACTAAACTGAATTGTTTGAAATAGAACTGTTTGACTAAACTGAATAGCTTGAAATAGAAATGTTTTCTCATAATCAAACTATTTACTCATGCTAAACTGAATTGTTTAAGATAGAACTGATTATTTGTATAAAAATGGATTCACCATTAAAAAACCTACAGAGGTTGATATGCCATAAAACCCAACCAACCAACCATTTTAGTTCTATTTGACCCATAGATAGGACCCTATCACGTGCTACCACTCTGGGCCAGGGTGGACAATAGAGGGGTAATCCGCATTCCCCAAAACTCCAACATTACTGGAACCACACCATCAGATTGTTTTAATCATATCAGGACACTCGTTGAGGAAGGGGCGGTCTTACCCCTCTGCAGAGACGCGGCCGACTGGGCGATAGAAATATTAGGACCAATTCACAAAATATGTTTTATGAAAAAAAAATATTTGAATCAATACTAAGAATAAGATTATCTTTTATAAAGATAAAATCAAATAGTTTGTTATAATACCAAAAAAAAATGAAGATAAATTTTACAAAACACTAAAGTCATGTAATGTAATTGTTATATAGTCTCTTCTTCTCTCAGCAAGTCATTCCCTTCTCTTATCATCCCTCTTTGTCCCATGTTGTCTACTATTGGGATGAATGATGAAGAGAATTCTTTCTCTGTGAACATAACTTTATTAACCGCAATGACTTTTCTTATAGTAAGTTGGCGACTGTAGACAAGAGCGACCCGAAGGCAGCCTTTTCAATAGCTACTACACTGAGGTGTAGGGGAGGGTGATACTCCTTTCCCTGATTGCTCCACTTTACCCTTGATATGTACCTTATAATGCTGAGTGTTAAGCAAGGAGGTATCAAGTACCATTTTTTTAGTTTTTTTATGGCCTAATGAGTAGAGTGTTCTTATACATACATACATTTTACCAATTGTGTGTATTGGAAACTAATCTGAGCAGAGATGAAAAATTGGACTCACTGCAGTCTCTCTGCTGACTTATTCTTTGTAAAAATCTAACTTTTAAAATTTTAGTCACCTGACTTTACTTTGTCCAATGAAAAACAAGCTTTCATCTGACCTTAAACTGTCAGTTATAGTGAGTGACATCAATGGTTTCCACTTATGGGACAAATGCTTTAAATCTTTTAAAACTATCCACACTAGATGCCAAATAAAAGATTCAGCCAATCTATTATTTAACACAATGAGTATGTAGAGATAAACCAAGTAATTACAAAAGCTTCTAAAAGCTCTTAAAAAGAAGCAAATTCATATTACCTCTGTCTCAGACAAATTTCTACACTTACAATACAAAATATGTATACAAATGTAACAAATATTATGGGACAGAGTATGATTTATATTTTTAATAGCATCATTTTCCGGAAGAAAAATTGTTGTCTATCACAGGTGAACCTGCAACATATAATGAAATGATTTTATAAAACAAACTTTATCACTGGTTGTTAAAAATTTGAGTTAAATATTCTATAAGTACATAGTCTTGATATGGTAATTCTTAATTTGTTGTCATCTTTATTCAAGGTATAACAGAAATAAATATGAAATACTAATTAAAATCTTTCATTCCTTTCTAAATAAATATGAAATGCTAATAAAAATCCTTGATTTGGTTTGGTTTGGTTTTTTTGTTTAATGACATATCAACCTTTGTAGGTTATTTAATGCCAAATCTATTCTCATAGAAGAACAGTAGTGGTACTATTTAACTCATAGCTGGGAGGATAAGGGGTTCATACCTTTCTCAAGGGTATTTGCCCAAAAGTGAACGTAATAGCGCAACTGGAGTACAAACTTGCTTACTACGATTCCGCAGTCCATCGTTTTAACCATTACACTATGAGGACACCCCACTATAAAAATCCTTCCCTTCTTTCAAAATAAATATGAAATACAGATAAAAATCCTCCACTCCTTCATAAATAAATAGGAAATGCTAATAAAAATCCTTCCCTTCTTTCAAAATAAATATGAAATGCTGACAAAAATCCTCCACTCCTTCATAAATAAATAGGAAAGGCTAATAAAAATCTTTCCCTTCTTTCAAAATAAATATGAAATGCAGATAAAAATCCTCCACTCCTTCATAAATAAATATGAAATGCTAATAAAAGTATTCCACTCCTTTTTGAGTAAATATGAAATGCTAATATAAATCCTTCACTTCTTTCTAAATAGAAGCATCAATATCATAATAGACTGCTACTACAACAGAAACCCAACCAGTTCAAAGCTCATTTAGTTGATGTTAAAAGTAGATCAGATGAAATAAAAATTTACATTGAATATAATATTGAAAGCAATTTTAAACCAAACAAATTCAGGCTGGTTTATCAGTTTTTAGATCTCAAATCAGAAAATGATTCCAGATATATGAAACCAACCAGAAATGTCATCTCAGTGTCATACTTTAATAATTCCTTCCAAAAAAAGAAAAATAAGAAGATAATTTAGAAATAAAAGATGAATTTCAAACAACTCAATGCGGATAATGTGTGGTATACAAGTCATCCAATAATCTCCCTGACTGCTAGCTCAATAAATGAAACATTAGTATTGAGAAGGATGTAACTAGATCACTTAAGCTTGCTAGTCATGACATACATTGGAAAAGAAAAGCTCTTATTTCAAAACCAATGTAGCCAGAGATCTTTTGGCAGAAAAACTACTAACCTCTATTCATATGAGAATAATGCATTGTGATTATTAACCTGAAGATGAGATTGCTGATATGAGATTATAAAATTACTCAAGACACACAACATGATGAGCAGGAAGTTCTAATGTTAGCACAATAAAGGTTCCTAATGACAATTATTTATATATTACTAAAATTCTTATTGTGTTTGTGTAAAAAAAAAAAGTATATATATAATGAGGGTTGGCTGAAAAGTTCATAGGCTGACCAAGATACTCTCATAGAATGTGTCCAAATGAGGTTTATTTTTCAAAATTGGGATCCACAAACTTCTTTCATTGGCATTGCAGTGCTTGGATCTCATTTGTCAAAAAAGTTATCAAGAGCAGATATGATATCAGCCTATTAACTTTTCAGTCAATGTTTATGTATGTGTGTGTGTATATACATATATATATATATATATAGAATAAGTAAAATTGACGTTGGCGACCATAGTTGAGAGTGACCAGAAGGGTCCCCTTTCAATAGCTACTACACCAAGGTGTAGGGGAGGGTGCTACTCCTTTCCTTGGATTACTCCACTTTACCCTTGATATGTACCTTATATTACTGAGTGTTAAGCAAGAAGGTATCAAGTACCATTTTTAAAGTCTTTGGCATGACGCGACCTAGGATCCACAAACTTCTTTCATTGGCATTGCAGTATTTGGATTTCATTTGTCAAAAAAGTCATCAAGAGCAGATATGATATCAGCCTATTAACTTTTCAGTCAATGTTTATGTATGTGTGTGTGTATATATATATATATATATATATATATATATAAAATAAGTAAAATTGAAGTTGGCAACCATAGTTGAGGGTGACCAGAAGGGTCCCCTTTCAATAGCTACTACACCAAGGTGTAGGGGAGGGTGCTACTCCTTTCCCTGGATTGCTCCACTTTACCTTTGATACGTACCTTATATTACTGAGTGTTAAGCAAGAAGGTATCAAGTACCATTTTTAAAGTCTTTGGTATGACACGATCTAGGATTGAATCCAGGTCTTCCGGACCATTGGCGAACACTCTACCCACTAGGCCAATGAGCCGGTGTTTATATATATATATATATATATATGCAATCAGCATGACTTAAGGATGATATCTAGATTTGAATAGAATCTTGGTTTGATGATCACATAGACAAGAAACTGATAGACACATTTGATTCTGACCTAGATTCTGACCTAGATATACAGTAGTGAGCACTCTTTATAATTATTGCAAACACCATTTATTATATATATATATATATATATATATATAAATAATAAAAGATAGGAACAATTCATTTTACTATTTGCATTTATACCAGCCTATTCGAATAATGGTTATTGTGTTCGCCAATGGTCCAAATAACTGAAGTTCAATCCCAGGTCAAGTCATAACAAAGACTCAAAAAATGGTACTTGTTGCCTCCTGGTTTAACACTCAGCCATAAAAGCATAGATCAAGAGTAAGTGGAGCAATCCAAGGTAAGGAATAGTTCTCTCTCCTACACCTTGGTGTAGTAGCTATTGAAAATAAAGCCTTCATGTTATCCTCTACTACGGTTGGCCAACCACCTATTTATAACTAAAGAACTTCATCCACATTCTTTCTTAAGTAGTAGTGAACAATTAATAAACTAACTTGTAAGAAAAAAAATTATATATATATATATATTCCACCCCCATAGTCTTTGGATACCCATTGGATATTACTGGTATATATATATATATATATATGTCTTTTATCAATAGCTTGTTTCATATTTGTATTCTATTACTGAGTACTTCACATAGGTTCTTTATAAAAAAGAATATATATTGATTAGAAAATCTTTCTACAAGAGATGCTTTAAAAGTAATATCTTTTATTCACTTTCATAGGAACTACAACAGATACATCAAGCATAGTAATACCATTGGATAGACCAAATTTTCAGATATAAAACATGATTTTTTCACTTAGTCACTGCCATTGGCTATGCATTTCATCAGAAATGAACAGGAGGCATTACTTTTGAAAAGCCTTCTTATAAACAGTGTGACTTATATATATATATATATATATATATATATATATAGGAATGAATTATAATGTAAAAATCAAAATTTAATATAATGTTTTTTCTATTTTAAACACTTCAGTTGATAATGTTTTTTTTAATTTTTGAAAAGAATACCAGAAAAATTAAACAACATATCTAGGAAAGCCAATCATAAAAAAAACCTTCATGAATTTGTGAACAAACCTGGTTTTCACATCATAATCCTGTTGGACATTTTATCCAACATATATATATATATATATATATATATATATATATATGTGTGTGTGTGTGTGTGTGTGTGTGTGTGTGTGTGTGTGTGTGTGTGTCTCTGTGTGTGTGTGTGTGTGTGTGTGTGTGTGTGTGTGTGTGTGTGTGTGTGTGTGTGTAACCTAACAAAAAGTAAAAAACAATAGTAATATTTTATTAGAATAATATATTTAAAAGCCTCTAACTCAGAGAATAAAGCAATTTCCAGTACAATTTGCAACTGAATAATAATAATTTTGTTGAGTCTTTACTCTGAAGTCAACTTTTAATCATCCAAATTTCCGATATAATAGAGATTACTATGAAATGTTTATTAGAACCTTTCACTCCTTCCTTAATAGAAAATTAACATCATCATGGATTACTTTTAACTATAAATTGTTAATTAGAATCCTTTACTCCTTGAATAGAAGAATCAATATCATTATGGACTGATGTTAACAATGAAATACAAATTAGAATCTTTTCCTCCTTCCTAAATAGAAGCATCAATATCATCATGAACTGCTATTACACCAGAAATCTTGTGAGTCCATGGGTCATCTGGTCTATATGATACTGATCTGATATTTTTGTTTCTATTTTACAATAATACAGCAAAAATGGCTCATCACAGTGAGATTTCTGTTAGAGCAATAGTATCACAATTTTTGGAAAATAGAACTATTTACAATCCAAATTGCAACAATTGTAGAATAAATATAACTGCAGTTATGGAGTACTTATCTATATTTTCATATTGCTAAAATATATCAGTACAATAAAACACCTTTCATCAGTGAAATAGTAATCATCTTCATCAATGAAAATAATTTCATGAAAACACCTTAAATTAGAAATAGGAATCTGCTTGTTACTAATAAACTTTTAGGCCTATTATCATCAGAGTATGCCAGCTATACAGAACTCCTTGACTCTCTGTCTCCATCTGTCTCTATCAGCCATCACTCTTGGTAAGACCCAGAGACAACATCCAATGTCTGTACAAACATGATAAATGTAAGTTTTTGCCATGCCCAGCATGTCTGAGTCCTCTTACTTGGATAGATTGTGAGACGGAAGATAAGTGGCCACACAGCTACATTTTTGTAGGGTGCTACTTCCAGGATTTGTTCAAAACAACACACAGCATCCATATAGCTTTTTGTTCTGGCATCTCATTAAAGTCCAAATCTTGTATCCCTGTTGCGCCAGTTTTCTGCATTCGCTTACTATGTGATTAACTGTTTCATCACCATATAACTTACACTTTCTTTTCTTTTGGGTATTATTAGTTTTTACTTTAACATAATTGGTTCTTGTATTACAATTAAAAGAGATTCTGTTCTCTTTTGAGATTTCCCCTCTTGGCTAGTCTAGATCATCTCATGAGCAATTTCCTTAGTTTGTTGCTTGAAGTATCCCTACAGTTGTTTTTCTTTTCATTTTTGTTTTATAATTTATCTACATTTTTTTATTGTTGCTTTTCTGTTTGTTCCTAAGTTGTTCCTTTATTGCTGTTACTGGCTACTGTAATCAGTCTTTCTTTAGTCTTTTTTATACATCTCTTGAGTCCATGTATCGACACAATCCTAAATGCTTGCAAGTCCTCTTCCTTCTTTTCTTGACACAGAGTCTTTGTTATCTCTCAAATGTAGGCCTTATGCATCATTATCAATTTCCTTGTTTTTTGGTTTATCTATCTGAGTTCCGGCTCATTGGCCTAGTGGGTAGAGTGTTCGCCAATGGTCTGGAAGACTGGAGTTCAATCTCAGGTCGCATCATTCCAAAGACTTTAAAAATGGTACTTGATACCTCCTTGCTTAACTTTCAGCAATATACAGTACATATCAAGGGTAAGGTGGAGCAATCCAGGGAAAGGAGTAGCAACCTCTCCTATACCAAGGTGTAGTAGCTATTGAAAAGGTAGCCTTCTGGTCACCCTCGACTATGGTTGCCAACTTTACTTTACTTTACTGAGTTTCTCTCTGGTCCATTTTTAGAAGGGTCCAGAATATACTGTAAGGGGAAACTGCCTAGGTATTTATTCATGAGATTTCTACTGCAAGGTTTCATTTCAAGAAGTTTCCTTATTCTTCTGAAGTACTCCTTTATTACTTTTTCTTTCATTTCTGTTTGTTTGATAGTGTCTACTTCTAATATTCCCAGATATTTGTTGTTTTCTTTTCTTCCTAGTGTTTTGATACTTTCCTGATTGGTCAGTTATGTTCCTTTCATTGTTTCTTTTTTCCCTTTTTCATTATTAGTATGGCATATTTTTCAATCCTAAATTCCATTCCTATATTTTGCTTGTAGATTCTAATAGTTGGTATAAGGGTTTCTAGTTCTTTTTCATTCTTGGCAAATGTATTATTATTATTATTATTATTTACTATTTACTAAGAAGTAAAATTTTCTGCTCATACTAAATTGCATTTCACTGAAAGCAAATTTATTTTCATGACCAAAATATCAACATCTAAAATGACTTTTCAACATTCCTCTTCCAGAAATGTCATACTTCTCTTGTTGGCTGTTCATCATGGAATGTGCTTAGAGAATTTCATGGTCTGGCAGCAACCATCTCCTCTTTGTACCAATTGGATAAAGCTTCTATTCTTAGATTAAACGAGGCACAACTTTGGTAATACTAACTTCTAAAAAGTTGAATACTATTTATAACTAAAGAACTTCATCCATGTTCTTTCTCAAGTAGTAGTGAACAATTAATAAACAAACTAGTTTGCAAGAAAAAAACGTATCTTTCATCAATAGTCTGTTTCATGTTTGTATTCTATTACTGAGTATATATATATATATATATATATATATATATATATATATATATACACATGTCTTTTATCAATAGCCTGTTTCATATTTGTATTCTATTACTGAGTACTTCACATAGGTTCTTTATAAAAAAGAATATATATTGATTAGAAAATCTATCTACAAGAGATGCTTTAAAAGTAATATCTTTTATTCACTTTCATAAGAACTACAACAGATACATGGAGCATAATAATACCAATGGATAGACCAAATTTTCAGATATAAAACATGATTTTCTCACTTGGCTATGCATTTTTGCTATCAATAAACAAATATCTGTTCATCAGAAATAAACAGGAAGCAATACTTTTGAAAAGCCTTCTTATAAACATTGTGACTTCTTCTATTAGAGTTTTTTCTTTGTTCTCCTATCCATAGCTTCTGCTTGAATAAGAGTATAATATCAATCCACTTTGTCAAGGATTAAAGTATAGTATCTGCATTTATGGAATTCTAAGGCACATTTAGTATAACAGTTATTATTGTAGGAAATGGAATCAGTGACCTGAATTTAAATCCTAGACAAAGCTGTTTTTATTTCCCTTCAAACTAATGCCCTTGGGAAAGGCATGAATACATCTCTTCTTCCCCAGCTATGGGTAAATAGTAGGGCAGACTGGGTTCTTTAGATTTGGTTAGACAACCAGTCTAGAAAAAGGAAAATTCAAATTAACTTTACTTTGCTTAAAAACTGATCTTGTGTCAAATCTTGCTCATTGCAGAATTCTTATTAAATGAATCACAAAAATATCTTATAGCTTTTAGAATTACTGGGATTTACATAGTTACAGATACTATACTCTAATTCTAAGCAGAAGTGGTAATAAAGATTTTTCAAGCTATGTATATATGTATGTATGTATGTAGACATCTACATATATAATGTATACATGTATGCATATATGTACAAGGGGACACTGAAAAGTTCTTGGTCCAACTAAGAAAGGGACTATTTTATTTGAATTCTTAAATAATTTCTTTGGAAAAGTTTGGGTAACTTGAGATAGGATGTAACAATGTTTTGTGCAGACAGAAAACATGGAACAGCATGCAAATTTCATGGTTCTATATCATTACCTTCTTGGTCAGGCTTAGGACTTTTCACTGGAGCTTCCTGCATATGTATGTGCACTTCTATCTACGTGCATCTATCCATATGAATTATTATCCACGATATAATCACAAATATATTCTTCTTTCATGAATACAAAATATCATTTTTATAAATATATACATATATACTCCTGATATCTTACTTGCTCTGTTGACAGACCTTAGTATATGCTGACTGTATTCTCAGCAGAGGTGTATGATCTTCCCCCTCCAAAAAAAAAAAAAAAATTAAAGGGGTTCTGGGTATAACACTAAACTGTATTTGATGGTGAGGCTCTAGTTCTGGAGAACTGGGGAGGGTGGCATTCCTCTTCAGGTCCACTCAGACTTAGATTGGTAGAATCTGTTAGGGTCCCATCGATAGGTTGAATAGTTTAAAAATTATTTATATTTGACAGGATCACATACAAAAAAAAGCAACCTCTTAAGAAATAAAAAATGTAGATATGAGTATACAATGAATATGATTCGCTAACCTCTAGGGATAAAATAACCAGAGACAGGTGGACATATCATTAAAATCAACCAATCAATCAATCATGATATCTTTCTTTTTAGTGTCAGGATTGTGGCATGCTGCTGATGTTGATCATAAGGTGTAACCAGTTCTACACAAGCCATCACTTGTCTTCTAGACAGTATCCCGTGTCTTCACAGTCCTGATGGATGTAAGTTGTTGCTAGTTGGCAAAGTCTGACTAAAGTACCTTAATCCTAGACTTTCCTTAAGTTAAAACTTAAGGAAAATTAAATCAAAATTAAAGCCCCCTTTTTTTACGTACACATGGGAAGCAGCATGATGGACATAAAGGTATCTGAATAAACCCATTGACGGCCAAACTCAATACCTAAACAGGTCCTTGACATGAGTTTGACGACTTAACGCTCAGGATCGTTAGTTCGATCGGGGAACTACTGCTGCTCCTCTATAACAGTGGCTTCTATAGAAGAGAATAAAACAGCCATCGAAAGATAACCATGACCCACACTCAAACCACTTACACAAACCGCATCGCTCTTCGCGCGGGTAAAAAAGGGGCGCGTTCTGCTGAGGTTGGAGCCCTGGACTCAGTGTTCGAAAAATCAGCTCCAGAGCTCAAACAACAAAAACTACTAAAATGCAAACAAACAATACAAATAGCGACATTTAACGTAAGAACCTTAAATAGAATAGGACAACTACCAGAGCTAACAGCATCGGCCGTAGAACATAAGATAGACATTATATGCATACAAGAACACAGACACACACACACCGAAGATATCAAATATCACGAAACTGGCAATGGATGGACGCTAGCCACTGTATCGGTATGGAAAAACTCTGTCAACGCCACAGTAGGAGGGGTAGGAATGCTTATAGGACCTAGAGCATTAAAAACGCTAAATAGCATTGAAAAAATACAACCTAGGACGAAAGAAGCTACTTTTAACGGCAACCCCAGAGCAACAATCATCTCCTGCTACAGCCCCACCAATGTTAGTGAAGAAACTGAACTAGTCGCCTTCTACGATGAGTTATCCTCATTAGTGCGTAGCATCCCGAAACACAACATGTTAGTCATTGGCGGAGACATGAATGCCCAAATCGGAAAAAAACGGAAACAACAAATACAGCCTCCACAACACGTCAAATAGGAATGGGCAACATCTAACAGATTTCATGATAGAAAATAGATTAGCATGCCTCAATACAAACTACCAAAAAAGGGAGGGCAAACTATGGACATACACATACGCGAACAATAGTAAAGCACAGATAGACTACGTCATTATAAACAAGAAATAGAAAAATAGTGCAATGAATTGCGAGGCATACTCCTCTTTCGAGGGTGTGTCCTCCGATCACCGAATAGTCACGGTAAAAATACGGCTAAGCCTATGAAAAAACGCCAAACGAACAGCGACCACCAAACACTATGACTGGGCGCTTTTGAACAACAGAGATATAAGAGATAAATACGTATTAGAATTAAAAAACAGATTCGAAACACTACAAGAGAAGACGGAAAAAAGTACACCAAACGACGAATATGAAAATTTCGTCAATGCGCACCACGAGGCAGCAGCGAAATGTATTCCAACAAAACTCAAAACTAAATATAGAGTCCCATGCGAAGCGTTAGCGGTGAGAGAAAAACGTGCACTAGTGAAAACAGCCTCCAAAAACTATCGAAAAACCCCAACAAACACAAATGCCCGAAAACTAAAAACGGCACAATATCAATTAGCAGGCATATATATAAAGGAACAGACAGAATACATTCAAAATCAGATAGATAAGATTAGAGACTCGGTGGAAGATAGACAATCTAGGATAGCCTGGCAAACAATAAACGAAGTGAGTAGAAGAAAGAGCACAGCCAAAGCAAAACTGAAAGCTGCAAAGCAACAGGAAAGAATAAAACTGTGGAAACAGCACTTCGAAAACCTACTAGGAAACCCACCGAAAGTAACACATGAACCAATCACCAGAATAATTAGTAAGCAATTGGACATTAAACTAGGACCGTTCACACAAGAAGAACTCGACTTGGTTCTCAGAAAAATTAAAACTTGGAAAGCTGCAGGGCTGGACGAGATTCCCCCAGAAGTATGGAAGACCAGACAATTCGACGACATACTGCTCCGACACTGCAACGCAGTCTATAATCAAAATCCGATAGACAGATGGATGAAGGGATACATCTTCCCCTTCCCTAAAAAGGGTGACCTCGGATTAGCCAAAAACTACCAAGGCATAACACTTACATCCATAGCAGCCAAAATCTACAATGCCCTACTACGAAACCGAATAGAACCCAAAATCGACAACATGCTTAGGAAAAACCAAAATGGCTTCCGAAGAAATAGATCCACGACCTCACAAATATTAACCATCCGTAGAATCCTTGAAGGTGTACGGGCAAAAAACATATAAGTGACATTACTATTTGTCGACTTTACCAAGGCCTTCGATTCCATTCACAGAGGAAAGATGGAACAAATCCTACTTGCATACGGCCTACCTAAAGAAACCGTAGCAGCAATAACGATTCTCTATAGAAACACCAAAGTGAAAGTACGTTCACCGGATGGAGACACAGAATACTTCGACATTGTAGCAGGAGTACTACAAGGGGACACGCTAGGCCCATACCTCTTTATCATTTGTCTATACTACATGCTTAGAACATCGATTGATAAAATCAGAGAGAATGGCTTCGAGCTGACAAAGAAAAGCAGAAGGTACCCCGCAAAAACAATTACCGACGCCGACTATGCCGATGACATAGCAATACTGGCAAATACGCCCAACCAAGCCAAAACACTACTGCATAGTTTTGAACGAGCAGCCGCAGTCATAGGCCTCTATGTCAATGCACACAAAACTGAATATATGTGCTATAATCAAACAGGTGACATCTCCACACTAGACGGAACCTCTCTTAAACTAGTAGACAAATTCACTTACCTAGGAAGCAGCGTCTCATCAACCGAAAAAGACATCGACACAAGATTAACGAAGGCATGGACGGCTATCGATTATATGGAAATCAGACCTAACCGATAAAATGAAACGCTGTTTCTTCCAGGCAGCGGTCGCATCGATACTGCTATATGGATGCACTACATGGACTCTAACAAAACGGCTGGAGAAGAAGCTAAATGGCAATTACACAAGAATGCTGCGAGCAATCTTGAACAAGTCCTGGCGGCAACACCCCACAAGACACCAACTGTACGGCCACCTGCCTCCTATCACGAAAACTATTCAAGTTAGACAAACCAGACATGCAGGACACTGCTGGAGAAGCAGGGACGAACTCATAAGTGATGTACTCTCATGGACACCCACATATGGCCTAGCAAAAGCAGGACGACCAACACGAACATACATTCAGCAACTATGTGAGGATACGGGATGTAGCCCAGAAGACCTGCCAGATGCGATGAACGATAGGGAAAAGTGGCGAGAGAGGGTCAGGGATATCCGTGCTACCAGCACGACATGATGATGATGATGATGAGTAGGGTAACAATTCAGGGATCATGTATCATTATGACATACTGACAGCACAGATTCCTTTGACTCTCTCTCAACATCCATCCCTATTGTCTATCACTCTTGGTAAGTCTTCTAGGCAGTATCTGGTGTTCACACAGAGCTAATAAATGCAAAATTTTTGCTCGTTGGCCAATACTGGTGTGCCCTTGTATATAAAAGTCTATTGGAGAATGTTGATTATGAGTGTGTCCAATATATCTTGGTCATATTACTTAGATGACTTGTGAGATAGGAGGTAAGTGTCCGTACAGCAGTGGTTTTGTAGGATACTGCTTCAAGGATTTGTTCAAAAGAGCTTGCAGCATCTTTGTGTAGTTGCCATCTTGCTTTATATATATATATATATATATATATATATATTTGAAAAATAATCTGATTTTTTTAATGAAAAAATTGAACCAGGCTCATCCAGCAACCAGCCAGCCAATTTTATAATCAATTCTCTAAAACAATCTATACCAGTATTACTCATTGTAGTGGTATGTGTACTGGTGTTAGTGCACATGTCATTGACTGCCAGTACATGGCAAGCTTCCAATTTCACTTTATAATATATATATGTAATATAAAAATTGTATCAACTTTCATTATATCATTATATCTTTATATTTTGGGGTTTAAATTGACATCTTAATGGAAAGTCAAACAATATTTTTTAGGATCATAACAAATGATATGGCACATATATGGTACTGGTACATTGGAAAAATATTCTGTTCATACACCACATCAGATAGTTTGAGAAGCACTGATCTATATGATGAAATCTATAAAATTAAATCACTTGCAAGGAAAGGCAAGAAAAGTGCCCAGAGGCATAAAAGTTTAACATTAATTCTTATAAAGATGTCAGATTCAAATTTTTGCTGATTCTATGCTAGATTTTAAAATTTAGCTCCTTAGCCAGAATACTTTTTCTGGCATTTTCAAATATGTAACAATATACAAACCTAGATCATTACTTATCTGTCTTATTTTTTAAATATCAAACTCAAATACTGAAAATAAAATGCGCAAGAATAATCACTTTCATATTTTCAGCACAATATACATAAAAATCTTTCAAAAGGATACGAATAAAAAGGATTTAGTTTTGATAAAACTGCTTCACTTTTTTTTCTCAAAAAAACATCATGATTTTATCAGGGTAACATATTGTTTCCTATTTACACAGAAAAGTGTTTTTCTTATCCAAAAGTCAGAACCCTATATATTCAAGGGAGCAGTCAGGAGTTAGTAAGAGTTGTAGCAATTTGAATCTAGGGAGTAAATAGCAGTGGGTCACCAAAAGCAATAGCAGTTGAGGAGGACAGAGTTGGGAGTTGGTTGCAAGACAGAATGGGATAGAAACCTGACCAGCACCTAAGTCTTCATTTGCTGTCTGTCTATTTAGCAATAGTTAGCATCTACTCACTTGAGCTGAAGATCAAAGTGTCCTACATGCCGTCCTCCCCACCAGGATTGCATAAAGAGGGAATAAAGATTACAATATATGTGCATTCTGGAATTTGTTTTATTTCTTTTTTTACTTTGTAGGGCTGACCTGTAGTGTGTACAGTTTCAGCCAAAATCTACTGTCAACTAAGTCATTTAGCAACTGAAGTTGGCCCAAACAGTACAAGCTGCTGGTTGATATTGTCATCAGACCATAAAAAAAATGGCAGTCACCAGTGTTCAAAAAACTGAAATCTCTATGAAAAATTGTTCTCTCATACTAAAAATTTATACAAGTAAAATACAAATATTTCATTGTTAAAACTAATTTACTTTTTATAAAAATGATTTCTCAATAAAATTTTAGTTCATTTTAGTAAGTTTCTTTTTCTCATTTCTTTGAAAAACTAAGCCATTCTTAGAAATTAAATTCTTTCAAAAATGTATATACTTTCATTAAAAATTGATTTATTAATAGCAATATACTAGGTGTTTCAAAGAATTTTATATCATTTGAGATATACAAGGTATTTCAGAAAAATTTGTATCAATTATTTATGTAATAATTTCACCAATTCTCATTCAAATGATCTCAAATTTTAACAGAATGTGTAGAAACAACTCAAAATTCTGTTTAATGTTTAAACTCCTTATCTTTTCAAGGATAGAAATCCTATATCAATTTTTCAGAAACATCCAATGAATCTCAAAATGATATTAATTTTTCTGAAAGCCCCTGCATAAAACTTAACCAACCATTGCTAAAAGCTGAATCACTGCAAGTATAAACCACCCATTATAAATAGAAATATTTGCAAATGAAACACATATTCACCTCATCATTCTTGGCTTCTGCTTCCTGTAGGATCTTGGATAACTGCTCAGTGAACTTGTCATTAATCTGGATTAATTCTTCCAAATTTAAAAATATGGCAGAAAGTTGTTTATTCTCCAGAAGTGCTGCTTTCTTCATTGGAATGTAAAATTCCTGAAAAAGATTTTTAAAGAAATTTAGTCATGAATTTATATATTTTATATTTACTAGAGTGAGTCAATAGTTGTGAATATTTGCTGAGGTTGTAAAGGGGATAAACTACACTGGATTGTGAGATGTCATGTTTGCCTGATATTCTCCGAGTGCTACCCACCAGATTTGCCTCTATGACTTGGAGCACAGCCTCAGAATCTAGAGTTTTAAGCCTAACTAAGCTGGCCTTATCATGGAGATTCTTGTAACCTGAGCAAAATGTTTTGAACCCTCTGATTACTGTACTATGGTCAATTGCATCTTTGACTTTCCCAATACAAATGTTTTTGGTTGAGTCTGCTGTGTTATAGTCCAGTTTGAACATGTCAAGTTCTTGAATTAGACTACATTGTTCAATCCACTGTGTGGTTTTCAAACCACAATGAAGCAATGCACAATGTGTTAGCACACCTACCACCATGATACTACCAACCACAACTTGAAATACTTCAGTTACTTGATAAATGCACCACCAACTAGTATATATTAAAATATTCCAAAACTTTTAACTCACTATAGTATACATTTAACAGTTCTGAATTCAATAAAACAACTTCTCTTTGTGTTTACACTCAATTCAATAAATATTACATTCAAATACATCATTCTTTACATTTGCATTTACTATAGTTGAGAAATATAAAAACCCAGGTCATTTCTATCTCTCTCACACAAATGAATTTCATTTGGTTCTATTTTGTTGAGATTTTAGTTTGGTTTGGTGGAGTTTGATGGTATATCAACCTTTGGGGGTTATTTAATACCAAATCCTATTTATATATCATATATGTGATTTATAAGCAAATAGTTTGTTGGTAACTTTATTTTTAAATGAGCCAGAGCTCATTTGTTTGCACAGTTAAATGGTTTCAAGTATTATTATCCAACACTAATAACCCTATTTAATATTAATCCTTCGTTTGCACACAGTTCAATAGCTACAAAAGAAAAAACAATTATATATATTTATATTTTTATGTAAATATCGATTGCTTTCAGATATACCTTTTTATATATCTGCTAGATTGAAGTTTGTAATTATGTTACTTTCTAGACTATAATTTTTATTTAGGGTTTTGGCTGGTCCTTGGTATAGCATTATTTTTGTTTGTATGGTCTTGTTTATTAATTCTTTTTGATAATTTTATTCTTGGTGTTGAGGTGACTCCATCAAGTTTAGCTGGGGGTAGTTTGAATGTGCTTTTTGGTTTTTCATTGTTCACTTTTGTGTTGATATGAGTTTTTCCTGATTGATCAATGAGAGTTTCTAGTTTTTATTTGATTAGTTCTGGCTTTCTAGTAGTCTGTCTTTGATGGTTTTGGTAGATAGATTAGAAATCTACGTGATCTTTTGTTTTGTAGGAGATTTTGGATTTTTTGGAGGAGTGGTTTGTGCTTGAGTGGTAGATTTTGGGTACGTTATAATTTTAGATGCAGATTTGATGTTATCTATAGATATTTGTGTCATTTTATGGGTGCTTGTTTGAGGTTCATTTTGTTTAATTTGTGGTTTTGTTTGATGGTTCTGGGCTGAGCATAGTTTTTTTTTAAATTGTTCCCGAAACTTTGGCCAATCATCTGGACCCAGTTAGACTTTGTATTTTTCCTATTATTCTTTGTTGTTGTTTGGGCTCACCCCCTGTGCCACAAAAGAGTATGTATTTTCTTTTATGTAAGATTCAACCATTTTTCTTGTTTCAAGAAATGTTTTGTTCCTTCTATACTTTGTCCCCTTGATTTCTCTTCTCTATGGTATATTCTACAAGATCTTGAAAATGCAGGATGGATTTCTTGGCAGTTTGATTGATTTATTTCATTAGGTCAGTCTTTCTCCATATGATTTGGATCTCTTTAGCCACACTTTCCACATTTCAAACTTCCTTTGCAGCTCTCCATGGTGTCCATACCTTTGACATTTAAAGTACCTCAAGGATGCAAGGATGTACTGTTCTACTCTTTCAAGACAATATCCAATTTTTACTTCCTTGGGTATAATCGGTTTGTTAAATGTCGAAATGTAGGTGAGTGTCTGTATTTCTTCTTCCCCTCTTCTAATAGTTATCATTTTGTAGTCCTTGCTTTCCAAAGTTTTTATTTCCTCTGGTGTAGTTAAGGGTGACTCCCTACTTCTTCCAACCCCACCTTACATTACAGATCACCACCCATGGTCAACAGTTTCAATCAGCATATTATACAGCTCCAGCTAACAAGGTTGTTAAGATTTTCAAGGTCAAAATTTAAATTTTGAAAGCTCCCAAGCAACCATTGCTTAGTGTCTGTTTCAATTATCATTTAAAAAGAAAGTTTTATTTTATCTGAAAGGGGAAACATGTTATATAAATTAATTGTTAATTTCAAAATCAACTAAGTTTTCATTTTTTACTCATATTTCTTTTTAAAAAATTTGAATTGAACTTTTTCCTTCATTGATATCCTTTATTTATGATGGTTCAACTGTTCTAGTGGTGTTAAAATACATTTCTGTAGTAAATATTTTTCATGATTTAGAATTATTTGTAGAATTATTTTATTAGTAGAATTATTTGCTATGTATGTATTACCTATTCAATTGGTGATATCTAGTGTATATTTTTTTTTCTGAGTAAAGATTCCCAAATGCTGTCTATATGTTTGCAGCCACCACCAATTAGATAAATTCAATGCTACAAGAAGGCCAGTGGGTAAACAAGAAAAAAAAAATCTGAATTCAAAACCAGAAGTTGTGAGACTATCAACTCCACCCATAAAAACATGGAAACCACAGCACCATCACTGACATGAGCTGTGGCTGCAGCCCTTTGCTCTACAAGAATGGTTTGGTTACTTTGTTTAATGACTTATCAACATTTACAAGTTATCTAATGCCAAAGCCATCCTTCTAGAATAATAGTAAAGTTGGCAACTGTAGTCAAGGGTGACTCAAAGTCTCCTTTTTCATAATTGCTACACTGAGGTGAAGGGGAGGGAACTTCTCCTTTCCCTTGATCCTTACCTTATAATGCTGAGTGTTAAGCAAGGTGGCATCAAGTATATTTTTTGAGTCTTTGGTATGACTCAACCTGGGATTGAACCCCAGCTTCCCAGGCTATTGGCAAACACTCTACAGAACTATTTCATTCATAGCTGGGGGATAAGAGAGTTTATACTTTTCCCAAAGGTACAAGTATAGAATAATAACAATAACATTTACAGACCTAGGGGTCCCAACTAGCGTTCAGTCAGACAGCCTCAATCAACTGCTACAAAAGCCAAGACATACTTGACCTGATCAGTGTATCAGGCAACACAGCCAGCCAAAGTGCATCCTAGACCAATGGGCCAGAACTCAATACTGAACCTATTTGTCAAGCGCCCTACCTAATGCACAAGGGTGGCACAAGGTTTTTTTAAGGTAGGTCTGGTTGCAGAGCCATGGCTCAGGCATGCCTGGCATTCACAAAAATGTATCAGGTGACATCAGCTCTCCCCTAAAAATAGACACCTCAAATGCCAGGCGATAAACTTAACCTCTATGGAGAGGGCTAGAGCCTGGGAGGATAGCCTCCTGGACCTTGAGGAGAGCTGGTCTTAGCGTGTATAACATGAATGCTGACTTCCCAAAACCCATATCAGGCTGCCTCGACTGACTGCCATGGAAGCCAAGATACACCCAACCTAATTTGCATATCAATAAGCCAGAACTGCAAGTCAAAAAGAAATGCAGAGATGATATTTGCTGAGCACCCTACATACATGCGTATATGGCACACGGCCTTTTTATGGCATATGCCTGTTTTATTGTAGGAACCAGACACAGGACCATAGCACACACATGCCTGGCAGTTCCAAAAATGCCTTGAGTCCCATCAGCATTCCCCACCAAAAAAAGCACCACAGGCACCAGATGATAAACCTCGCCAAGAGAGTTAGAGCCTGAGGAGATGGCCTCCTGAAGCTCCAAGTCTTAGTGCACGTGACATGAATGCTGGTTTCCCAGAATCCATGTCAAATGACCTCAAATGACTGCCACTGGAACCAAGACACATCCAACCAGATTCACGTATCAGGGAACATGAATGACCAAAATGTGTCCCAACCCAGTGGGCTAGGATGGCAAGTCAAAAAGAAATGCAAAGCCTGTGCTGTCATTAAACTGAAGCTGGTATTTATTGACCAGCGGCCAATCACAGCCCAGGGAATAAACTTGAACACACACACACACACACACATAATAGAATGCCCCAATGTGCCATGAAATAATTCTTCTTCTTCTGGAGTTCAGTTTAGATTCGGCTCAGCTTGTTACACAGCTGAGTGCAAACTCTGACAATTTACCAAACTCCATACAATTTGAAAGTGAACATAATAACATGGCTGGATTTTGAACTCTCTTACAATGATGTTAAAGTCCAGTACATTAGCCTCAATACCACAGGATTGCTTTTGCTCCTTAAGGAGCATGTGTATATAATACATCAATTGGAGTAACTTTATCAAAAACATCAAAGTACTTGAAACTGCAAAAATCACTAATATCAAATCAAAGTTACTGGAATGGAAGACAATGCATTACACTTTTTAGAGAACAATCCAATAGGCACCAAGTCAAAAGAGAGACATGCAAGAGATACAAAGACACCTTTAAAAAAGCCCAGGCTGCCAACAGACTGTATCGGCAGCAAACCATCACCAACATCACCTCACTCTTTATGAACATTTGTAGATTCAAAGTGAAGAAGACAAGGCAGCACCATAAAAACTGCAGTGGTGCAACAGAACCAACAACTTCTAAGACCTTCTCTAGCAGCTACTGTGGTAGGTCCTGCTTATCTTCATAGGCCAAATCAGTCACCAGTGTATCTTGCACCAGTCAAAAATGCCTTTATAAATCTTTGTTCATGAAACCAAAGCCATAACTTATTACTGATGAGAAATACTGATATTTTGATAAATACTAGTTCATTATGAAATTTTACATGCAAATTTCTACTCATTTGAAGATGAATCATTATCATATTAAAAGTTGTTTGGGTTTGTGATTTTTGTTGCTTTTGCAGTGAGCATAACATCTTAGGCAATCTATTCTATCAGAGGATGCTGAAAATCAAGGAGGGAATGATTTTTTAATTGTTACTGAATTTTTTTAAGTGGTTTAAGTAAACTTAAAAATTTTTTTTTTAAAAACATGGGGGATGAAGGGAAATAGTCTAATCAAAAATTGTCTAATAAAGTACAAATGAAATTTTTTTTAAAAGATGTTCAGTATCATTTATACCTTCAGTAATAATTTTTTTTTCCCTCAAAGAAATTTTCATGAGATTTTTTTTTCTTTTCAATGAATAATACTACATTCATGATGACCTTGAAAGCAATTAATAGTGATCCTAATCTTTATTAAGTATGCAAGAAAAGTGATTTAAAGTCAGAGTTGACATTGCAGTTTTAAGTTGAATTGAATTGAAATCATTTTCATTCAAAATTATTCAATGAAACTATGTATTCCAATTAAATATATTATCATTAAAATCTAATCTATCTTTACTTCAATTTTTGCACCCGATGACCTTTTCTCCTAAAATATTTTCTTATTTATCCCATGAAATGATACTATAAAAAGTATAAGGGATGAACTGTTCATTTCAAAAGGTCTGCAAATGCATGTATTGTCCAGAAGATTTCTTCATTTTGGTGCTGAAAGTTATATTTTTGATAGAAGTCAAATTATGGGATATTTTTATTTTATTTTTGTTGCAATTTTTATTTGGAATTTATTATTTATTAATTCCAACAAACCCTTTCTAGGTAAACTGAACAGATTTAACCAGCTAAACATATTTGTTTGCAGTAAAATATCAACACTCAATAAATTTGTTATAAATCAGTTTCAAATTTTGTGTTTATTTTTAATTTTAGATGAAGCATTATCAATTGTTATTAATAGTAATAATGACAAGTATTTTCTTATATCTCTTAAAAATTATAGTTGCTTTTCTTTTTTGAGTCACAACTCACTCATGTCATCATTCTAGAACAGAGAAGAACAAAAATATTATTCAGAAATAATAAAAGCAAAAGAGATGTGAGTTTGAGTCTCACTAAGACCTTATGCTTTATCATATTCAATTTGTCCTGTTCCTTGCTGAAAAATAACTTGACTTAAGATAATAAGAAGCAATAAAAAATTTAAAGAAAATTCAAGACAAAATTAATAATAATTGCTTTAGATTTATTTCAAATTTAAATATGAGTTACATTAAAACTTATAAAATTTAGAAATAAATTTAATCTGAGAAAATTTGACTCTCACTGTAGTGATCAAATTCTAAATTTAGAAATACCTCCCATGAGCTAATAATGTGGGAATTTACCCAACACCACCACCACAGGCAGAATGTGACATAAAGTCAATTTTTAAACAGAGTAAAGGTGATTTAAATTCAGAGTTTTCCTTCTATTAGACTGGTTGCCTAAACAAAAATTATACTCATACTGAGCAAAACATCATCATTAATATATAAATACTCCTCGAAATTAATTTTCATTTCATTTCTATGATACATATAAGAGGCCAAAATGTGACATAAGGTTTGTTTAAAGTGGGGATGTCCCATAGGAAGCAAGATACAAAATTTGCTTAGGTTCTGGTGATGTTCCTTTTTCAGGGGTACTAAAGCATTAAGATATAAACCCAGCTCAAACACTTTTTAGGTAAAGGGGCATGTTCTGCCTGGAGGGAAGGCCTACAGGAACTAAGTTATATATATATATATATATATATATATATACACATATATATATATATATATATATAGAGAGAGAGAGAGAGAGACTTACTTCAGTGTAGGGATTTATCCAACTTTCCACCAAGTCAGATTTAACATGAAGTCATTTGATAGTAGAGAGGGGGTAATCATGCATAACTCAAGACTCATGCATGGACTTTACAAAAAAATGCTCACTCCCCTTGACATATACCTTAGATACCAAGCAATAAACTCACCCTTGCCTCTTTCAGACAAGGGGGCAGGTGTACTTCAGTGTCTACTTATTCTTTGTCATATTTTACTTACGAAAAATATTACTTACTTCAAGCAGAATTTTGAGGTCCCTGCCATAATTAACCTCTGTTTCCATAATTTCCTGAATGGTTTCTTTCCGCTCAATTCGCTTTCGAGCGCATGGTTGGCAGATAACATCTCCAGTACTTGGAGGATTATGGACAACAACCTCCACACAGTCCTGGCAAATCATCCCCTGAAATAGAGAAAGATCTACAATTATAATAAAAACTTTGGGGCTGTATTTTAGAATTTAAAACAAATCTGTGTCAATTGAAGTCTTCAAAATTAAGTAAAATGACATTTTTGGAGCTCTAAAGAACAAAATATAAGTTAGATCAAAGGTCATTCTTTGCTACTAGTATCCAGAACAATCTGTCATGTTACTTGAAGAAATGGGTATTCCACTGACCAAATAGATTATGGGAGAATGGAAGACAAGATAGGCACCACCAAAAAAGCCCTCTGGCTTGAAAGGTGCCGTGAAGAGTATAGCAATCCCAATGATCTAATTGGCTATGGGAGAATCAGAGATGAAATGATTTTGTTTGGTTTGGTTTTATGGCATATCAACCATTGTAGGTTATTTAATGCCAAATCCTCTTTATACATATATATCAAATATATATGATTTGGTTTGGTTTGGTTTTATGGCATATCAACCATTGTAGGTTATTTAATGCCAAATCCTCTTTATACATATATATCAAATATATATGATTTGGTTTGGTTAGGTTTTATGGCATACACATTTAGATAGATATACATGATATGTAAGAGATTAGTTTGTCAGTAATTTCATTTTTAAATGAGTTAGAACTTATTTGTTTGCACACTAGTATTGCTATTGTTTTTTTTACACTGTTAAATGGTTAAATTATTGCTATCCTACCCTTATGATTTTATTCAATATTAATCATTTGTTCATGCACTGTAAATTGGTTCCAAGTAATGTTATGTATCACTTACAATTCAATTCAATTAAACATCTGTTTACACTCAGTTAAATGATCAAATAGTTCTATTTCAAACAATAAAATTTAGCATAAGTCATTTGTTTGCACAGGGTTTATATGTAAAGTCAAATAGAACTATTTGACATATATGCTAAATTCTATTGTTAGAAATAGCACACTACAGGCCAGAGTAGACTAGGAAGCAATAGCAATAAAGTGGTTTTCTGCATTCCTCAAAGCTCCAGCATTACTGGAGCCTCACCATCTGATTGTTTAGTGTCATATCAAGGACACGAGTTGGGTGGGGGTCTTGCCCCTCAGCTTAGATGCAGTTGGTGTATTCTACAGCTCCAACTGACTGGTCTGGAGAGAGGAGATGGGCACGACCAAATAAGCCCATTGCTCTGAGAGATGCCTTGAAGACTATGGCAACCTCGATGATCTAACAGACTATGGGAGAATGGGAGAGAATGACTTATGAGAGTAAATTCAATGTTTTTGAAAGAACAAAATGAAAACTAATCAATTTAATATTTCTTATGGACAAAATTCAGTTAAAATACAGAAAGTGTTTTATATCTGTTAGGTCCATAGGTTAAAAAATATCAATGGGATTGTAAGTAGTAAGGGAACATGGAATGATATGTTTTAAGAAATTATAGAAACATATACCATACATAAGTAAATAGATAGACAGGAATGTGTGCAGATAGGTTGTTACAATCATACCAAGTTTATAATTACCATGTTCTGCAAAGATATTCACTTTCATGCTTTTGGGTTTAGCAAAATATTTGCTTATTATAATTATTTATATATTTTACAAAATCAAGCAAATTTATTTGAAGATAAGATTTAGTTGTCCAATGTCCTTTCATACAGTTTATTAAATCCACTGCAATCTCTTTATACCAAACACTGAAACAATGACACAGATTTTATAGTATATCATCTTTTTTGGAAAGATTAATATTAAAACAATAATATTATTCTACTTAATTTGATATAGTTTTAAACTGTCAGAATAACAAAATATTCACTAATTAAGATGTCCAATTTTATTATAATTTATTATCAACAATACTTCACTTTACACACAGAAGTAATATTTTCAAATTCTTTATTTTATAGCTTAAATAACTGTCAAAAGTGCAATTTTAAACATTTTTTGTTTTCCACTTTTAAAAGTTTCATAATGATCAACATCCCTTATTATGTGGTTTAACAATGAGGTAGAAAGTGGTTCAAGGAGAGAATAAAATGGCAAGTGGTTCAAGGAGTGAATGAGGCAGAAAGGGGTTCCAGGAGATAATGATGTGGCAAATGTTCAAGAAATGAATCAGGTAGCAAGCAGTTCAAAGAGGGAATGAGGCAGCAAGCAGTTTAAAGAGGAAATGAGGTAGCTAGTGGTTCAAGGAGAAAATGAGGTAGCAAGTGGTTCAAGGAGTGAATCATGTGGAAAATGATACAAGGAGTGAATCAGGTGGCAATCAGTTAGAGGAGTCAATAAAGAGACAAGTAGTCCAAAGAGGGAATGAGGGAGCAAGTGGTTCAAGGAGAAAATTAGATGGCAGGTGGTTCAAGGAGGGTATGAAGTGGCAAGTAGTTCAAAGAGAGAATGAGGGGAGAAGTGGTTCAAGAAGAAAATGAGCTGGCAAGTGGTTCAAAAAGGGAACGAAGAGGCAAGTGGTTCAAAGAGAAAATTGGGGGACAAGTGGTTCAAAGAGAAAATGAGATGGCAGGTGGTTCAAAGGGGGTATAAAGTGGCAAGTGGTTCAAGGAGGGTATGAAGTGGCACGTGGTTCAGAGAGAGAATGAGGGGACAAGTGGTGGAAGGAGAAAATGAGGTGGCAAGTGGTTCAAAGAAGGAACGAAGAAGCAAGTGGTTCAAGGAGAAAATTAGATGGCAAGTGGTTCAAGGAGGGTATGAAGTGGCAAGTGGTTCAGAGAGAGAATGAGGGGACAAGTGGTTCAAGAAGAAAATGAGTTGGCAAGTGGTTCAAAGAGGGAATGAAGAAGCAACTGGTTCAAAAAGAGAATGAGGTGGCAGGTGGTTCAAGGAGGGTATGAAGTGGCAAGTAGTTCAAGGAGGGTATGAAGTGGCAAGTGGTTCAGAGAGAGAATGAGGGGACAAGTGGTGGAAGGAGAAAATGAGGTGGCAAGTGGTTCAAGGAGAAAATTAGATGGCAAGTGGTTCAAGGAGGGAATGAGGTGGCAAGTTGTTGAAAGAGAGAATGTGATGGTAAGTGATTCAAGGGATAAAGCAGCAAGTAGTTTAATAAGTGAATAGGGTGGCAAGTGATTCAAACAGAGAATGAGGTGGCAAGTGATTCAAACAGAGAATGAGGTGGCAAGTAGTTCAAGAAGTGAATGAAATAGCAAGATGATAATAGGAGTGGAAAGAAAATTTATCAAATAATTAACATGTTTTGATCAATAAATCTATAGCCAATGCAATTATTAGCTGAATTTTAATCTGAAATTTTAACTCTATATTCAATCAATGTGATCTATGAAGTAGTACTGGATTAAGTGCAGTGACAATAAAAAGATTATGTTGAAAGATTTGTTGTATAAGATAAACACTTTATTAGATGAGCAATTTATTGTTATGTCTACATAAAAGTTTATTGTTTCTATTGTTTCAAGATCAGTTCTTCTCTTTTTAAAAGCAAAATAAAAGTAATTAATCTTGAATCTTATAGCAGAACAACGGAAAAAAATAAAGAACAGCATGAATAAATATATAGAATTATATTCCAACTTGTGCGTGCTCGTTCACTAGAAGATTATTTAATAATCTTTAAAGCATATGAATAGTTAGCTGATGAACCTGAATGTCTGTAATAATGATAATCACTTTCAGCAGCCACACTAACAGGAGATGATGATGTCACTTTTGTCTAATTTTGAAAGATCTTTTCTTTTTTTTCTTCCCTTTTTCATCTTTTAAATGATTGAGTTACTTTCAGGTTAAATGTATTGCACTTAGAAGTAACAATCCACACACTTCACCTTCAGATCAGAATAAGGTAAATTTTCAATTATATAAATGGATTCCTTTTCCAACCATTATCCCAACAAGTCTGGAAGAAGAGTTGAATTGACTTATTTAACTACATTAGAAATCAGTTCCTTCTTTTTGTTTTATCTATTCTTAATGTAATAATTTCCCAGTTTCAATATTTCATTCTGTCATTTTTATATTCTTTATCACTTTTTCATTTATTTTCTCACTTCTTTATTCATTCTTTGGTTGCCATTAAGTTCACTGTTAAAGTACATCCTATTATAGAATTTACATTATAATTGCAAATAAATAAGGAGAACTACTCTAAGATATAGATAGTTTTTATTTGTTATCTCCCTTAAGAACTTCTAATGAACAGAATGAGCATGATGTTTATATTATTATCATTGAATCAGAAATTGCTTTATAGGAAATGTAGAAAATGGACATGGTGACCCAAGTTCAAATCCTGGATGATATTGTTTGCATTTCACATAGTGCTAATACTCTAGGAAAATGTATGAATCCAAATATTCTCTCTTCAACCATAGGTAAATAGTAGGGTAGACAAGGTTCTTTAACTTTGGTATGGCAACTGGTCTAGGAGAAGGAAAACTCTCAATTCAAACCAGTTAAACTCCACTTAAAAATTGACCTTGTGTCACATTCTGTTTGTGCAGAGGGGTCGGTAAATATATATATATAGTTTAGCACCATTGCTGGAGATGTCAAATAAGGTTGAAGACAATGTTGGACTGCCTCAATGGTTCCAGTTCTGAATTTGTCTTCAAGGTTTGCTCCCATAAATAGGCACAAATGCAGGACAGTGGGAATTGTTCTTCTCCTAGACTGGTCACCAACTAAGGCTTGAGAGCCAAGTCCTTTCTAATATTTTACCTATAGTTAGAGAGAGACAAGATCAATTCATGTTTTTCCAAAGGGCAAAGGGAACATAAACTGTAAAGCAATTCCATTTGTCACATTGTAAAACCCACACCTCCCCCATCATATATAATACATATTATGAACACTATGTAAAAATACATATTATAAATGCTGCATAAAAATGATAAATATAATAACAAGTATAAATCAACATAATTTTTAGATATTTGACAGAACAGAAGAAAAATTAGAAAACTAATTTTGTGAAGTGTTTAAATAGGGTAAAACATCAAAGTGAATGTTATAATAAATATATAAACACTCCACTGAAATGGTTTTCATGTCTTATTTTTCTTCCAATAACAAGTATATAATATGTAGCTTATGGACGCTAACTAAACGGCTGGAGAAGAAACTAGATGGCAATTACACAAGAATGTTGAGAGCAGTATTGAACAAGTCCTGGTGACAACACCCCACGAGACACCAACTATACGGACACTTGCCCCCCATCATGAAAACTATACAAGTTAGACAAACCAGACACATGGGACACTGCTGGAGAAGCAAGGACGAGCTCATAAGTGATGTACTCCTATGGACCCCCACATATGGCTGTGCAAAAGCAAGACAAGCAGCTCGAACTTACATACAGCAACTATGTGAGGACACAGGATGTAACCCTGAAGACCTGCCGGAGGCGATGAATGATAGGGAGAAGTGGCGAGAGAGGGTCAGGGATATCCGTGCTGGCGGTACAACATGATGATGATGATGAAATATGTTACATATTGCTTGTGTAAAAATTATATAATCATAAAATATAAAATGTGATACATATTTATAAAGGTAATTCAATAAATAAGGTGAATTTTGTCTTAAGAGTAGGCAAAAGGAAGCACTATTTACATTTGCACCTTTTCCAAGGAAATCATTTGTGATTGGTCCTTTCATGTCCGAGAAGTCTGTCAGCATGATCTTCTTTACTGACTTCTGCACCTGGAGCTTTTTCTTTACACTTTTCAATACAGCCTTGTTTTAGCAATCTCATGTATAGCCCATTTGTAAAGATCTTTTTACTAAAACATGGTTCTTTACACATAATGCATTGTAAATTTTACATAGTTTGCTCTTCTCAGCTACCAAAAATTTAATGACAGACCTCTGTTCAAGCCTGGAGCACTCTGTTTGACTAAATAACATTTTGAATAGCCTCAAAAGAAATATTTTTGTGAGATTCAAATAATTTTTGCTATAACCCATTTCTAAACAATACAGAGTTTACATTAAAAAAGTTCTGAAAAAAAAATAATTTGCTCATTCCAAAAATTTCCCCCTTTTTATTAAGTGACACTCATACATATATATGTGACTACTTGGTTGATTTTATGGCATATCAACTCTTTTTAGGTTATCTTATGACAAAAGTAAGTTTAACAATTATGGTCTCCAATTATATATGGTATGAAAATGTAACTTCACAATCATTTTAAATAGATAAATACTTTATTGGAGTCTTAGTAATGGGAAAGAAATTTTAGTCAAGTCTCCACTCTCCAAGACCCAATATTAGTATTAGTATATCCTTGATATATTAACATTGAAGAAGATTGAAAGAAAGACGACATAAGTTCATCTATTCATAAGAGTATTAAACAATTTACATAGACAATATATATAAAAGTGGTACTAAAAAGAAGGAAAGAATGCACAGATGTGTCCTAACAGCTAGAATTATCCCCATATTGTTCCATCAACAAGCAGTATGTAGAAGGGGTACAAAACAGAAAAGAGCTTACTTTATAAGGGTAGGTAAGATAGTCATATGTCTCTACTGTTTCCTAGCTGAGGTCACTAGCTGGGGTCAGAGACAACATCTCTATTGTTCAAAGAGATTAAGAATAGGTTTTTTGAACTGTCAGGTGACCTCCTACGGAACCCCACCAGACATGCAAATAATCTAAAGGAGATAATTATTTATTATATCCTTAAATCCTAATGTTTAGTTGCAACATCAATGTTTTAAGAACATATGTATTAATGTGCTTCAAAATTTAAAACATTATTTCAAACAGATCTATTTGACCCATAGATGGGATCCTAAAAGGTACTACCACACCAGGTCAGAGTGGATATTGGAGTAATGGCAACAACTTCACCAGAACTCCAGTTTTGAACTGTTGAGAACTCATATGTTGTGTATGACAGAAGAAATACTATTATATACATGCATGTGTAAATATGTACATATATATTCATATCTATACACACTGTTATATAATGGCTCTCCCCCACCAACCTCCCACCTCCAGTGCTGTCAGCTTAAGTACAGGTGTAAGTGCTTTGAGAGACAGGAAGGGGTCAAAAGCTGACCTTGATTTGAGATGTGATAAGAATGTGAATTTATGACTTTTGACAGTTTTCTTATGAGTGATGAAACTAGACTGTCTTAAAATTGTATAAACAGGATTTGGCATTAATGGTTGGTGTGCCACCAAACCAAACCAAATTATTCACTTACAAATCCTGTGTGTATATAATAAATAGAAATTTAAGCTGCAATTCAAAAAATAAAGTCTACATCATCGAATGTAACAAATGTAAAATAGTATACATAGGATCTACACAAGCTCTCAATACCATAATATCACTCCACAAAAGCAACATCAAATTACCAGAAAATAGAAAACTAAATGCATCTAAACACCTATAAGAATGTAGCAATGGATCAATTTAAAACAATGCCAATATACCAGACTGATGACTGCACATTACTTCAAATAAAAGAAAAAACTTCAAAGAAAAATTCATACCAACACTGAATAGAACTTAAACTATACGCATTCACAGATAGAAACAAATGCACACAGAAACACATATACACACGCACACTCAGTTGTCAGTTGAATTTTATACCACTACTTCTTAAACAATTACAGAAGATTTCCACCACATGCACAATGACTCAAAGAAAACTACTATTAAACTCTATGGCATATCAACAATACACACACACACACAGACAAAAACAAACACACACACACACACACACACACATTATGAAAAATAAATAGATAAATAAATAGCAGTTATAATTCAAAACTCCAAAACATTAAATAGAACTAACCTATACTCATACAGAGAAAAACCTCCTAAATACACACACACGTACACACACAATGACCCAAAGTAAAACAACCAATAAACTTTATAGCGTATTGGATATTAAAGACTAATTTGGGGGAAAGAGCACACCCGCAAAAACACACAAAACACATTTTTGGAAAAGGAAAACAAAAAAGAGATAACCAACACCTGCAGAATGACCCACAGTCACATCAGGGTCACCACAATATAAACCAAAAATTACATCGCAAAAATCATTAAAGACTCTCTGAAGAAAGGAAGAAGCTTGAAACATTTGTAAGAGCAAAATAAATAATTAGAAAAAATATAAATCTCTTTGTGGACCTATTCATTTTAAAATGTATATACATACACATATATAACCATTCAACTATGTGGAAACCAATGATTAATGGTAAATTAAATTGTGTTACATACTTGTTTAAAAATATTATCAACAAAATGTGTTTATAAATCATATATTTAATATATATGTATAAACAGGATTTAGCATTAAATAACCTACAATGGTTGATATGCCATAAAACCCAACCAATCCTAAATTGAAAATATTTGTCCTTTTCTTTCACTATAGAAGATCAAGGGACCACATTTTCAACTCTTCTGCTTTCTTCGTTTCAAGAACCAACAACACAATGCACTCACATATAAAGTAAGTAAAGTTGGTGACTGTAGTCAGGGGCAACTCGAAGGCTCTCTTTTCAATAGCTACTACACCGAGGTGTAGGAGAGGGCGGTACTCCTTTCCCTGGATTTTTCCACTTTACCCTTGATATGTACCTTATAATGCTGAGTGTTAAGCATGGAGGTATCAAGTACCATTTTTTTTAAGTCTTTGGTATGACTCGACCTGGAATTGAACCCCAGTCTCCTGGACCATTGGCAAACACTCTACCCATTGGGCTACTTCATGTAACATATAGTATGTCCACCACCACTCAAAGTGAATGAGCATCCTGTTACCATGATAATAAAACATAAAATTATAACAATTAAAAATTCTAAAATTAATAGCAAAATAGAATTGACCTGGGAGTAATAGGAATGAAGGAGTGACTATCTACACCACTCAAAGCTTGAGAACTCGAGTTTCTATTCATCTAGAATCATTTATTTGCACACTGTTATATGACATTAACTATTCCAATCCAATACTAATAATTTGCAAACTGTTAAATGGTTTTAAGTATTCCTATCTAACATTAATAAATTCATTTGATAATCATTTGTTTGCAGTTTCAAGTATTCCTATGTTGTACAAATAACCATAAAAATTCAGGTATATATTAAATGATATAAATATGTGAAGTAAAAGTAAAGTTGGCGACCTTATTTGAGGGTGACCTGAAGGCTCCCTTTTCAATAGCTACAACAACGAGGTGAAGGGGAGGGCACTACTCCTTTCGCTGGATTTCTCCATTTTACCCTTGACCCTAACCTTGCCGAGTGCTAAGCAAGGCAGCATCAAGTACCATTTTTAAAGTCTTTGGTATGACTCAACCAGAGATTGAAACCCAGTCTCCCAGACCTATGGCAAACACTCTACTCATTAAACCAATGGCCCTATTATAACAAGAGTAAATAAATTCTCAAATATATAAAATGATACTGATATGTAAATACGTGTAAATGTATTATTTAGTTTATTTTAAAAAAAGAAAAAAGAATCCCAGAGGAATTCAAATATGTCCATGAATGTTTTTCACAAATAATAACTAGTGTAAATAATGCCTATTACACTTTAAATATCAGTGTGTTAATATAAAAACATTTTGAAGATTACTGATTTTTTTTCTAAACTTTTTATTCTTAAATAAAGCTTGTTTATTTGGCTGGTTGGTTGATTTTACAGCATGTCAATCCTTGTTGAGTTACTTAACAATTATCATTTTCAATTATATTCCAAATTATATTCCCAAAATGTTTTGTATGTTTTTGTGGGTGTGCTCTTTCCCTAAATTAGTCTTACTTAACAATTATCATCTCCAATTATATATATATATATATATATATATATATATATATATATATATATATATCAAATAAATCTATTAGAACCATAGATAGGACCCTAACAGTTACTGCCATGTCAGATTGATTGATTTTAATGGCATGTCAACCCATCTAGGGTTATTTTATGCCTAGACATCAGGGAATCAATTTCATTGCACCTTCATATTTACATTTTTTTTTTTTTTTTGCATATGGTCTTATCAAATAGGAATAATTCTAAACAGATCTATTTGACCCATTGATGGGACCCTAACAGATACTACGACCCCAACATCAGAGTGGACCTTGGAGTAATGGCAACAATGGAGTGATTCCATACTCTCAGAACTCCAGACCTAAAGTCTCACCAGTGGATTCAGTTCAGTGTCATATCCAGGATACTTTATGTCTAGTAATCATAACAGATTGAAAATATATTTCTTTTTTTTTTTTTAACTAAATTCAGTTGTTATTCAACAGTCTTCAAACACAAGTATATCATTCTTTTGTTTTGTTTTGAGTTTTTTGTTGCTGTTGTTGTTTTATAATCATCTTTTTTTTTAATTTTAGATGTATTTATTACAAATAAACAATCATTTTTCAGTCACTATTTATCCCATTGATAAGGTAGCAGGATTGCTACAGACAATGGAGAGATGTGTTGCATAAGCAAGTTGATTTTACAAAGTTTAAATGCCTTTCTACATATGTCATGAAGCATAGTAAAGTTTTGCAAACTGATAACACCAAAAAATGTTTCAATGGCAATGAATGTCATAATTAATATGTTTGGCAGAGATGAATATTTGGCCAGTGTGCAATTCTCAGCATCTCAGGCAGGCAATTCTGGGTCTAGGGCAGACATGATGAAGATTTATCCCAATTATATTTATTAAATTATAATTTTGTTTATTATTTTTTCGTAATCATGTTTATAGATTGAATGATATATTAAGCTGAATATACTAGTACCATGATTAGTTGTGTGTAATATACACTTGAGCTAATTTTAAACTAAATTTTTTCAACTTTTTATTTGGTTTGTATCAACTAAAAATAAGAACTTGTATAATTTTTATAATGTTTTAAAACACAAAATTTACACATTATTTTGAGAAAAGGCAAAGGCTGTGTTCACACAAAAATGTAACAAACTTTCAACAAAAATAAGTTCACAACAGAAGAAACAAATTATAAACAAACATGCATTCCAGTGGCTATATCTCTATAACAGTATAAAACAGTAATGTTTATTACACATTAATTAGTTTGGACCATTGATATGATTTACTTTTAGTCATGTTGTACTGAATATGGTGATTCACATGGATTTAGTTCTTGTGTATAATAGACACCTCTAACCCTTAAGTTTAAAGATCTGAAAAAGTGCATATTATATACATATAATGAATGTGTTTATATTACTATTGAGATCTTGGTAAAAAAATCTATGAACATAATATATTTTCATCACTGTAACAACCCTAGAGTAATTTTTATATCGCCTTCCCTAAAAACACTTGATCTTAATATACACCTCACATACAAAGGATCAATAAGTTACATTCCACATGATGCAGTGCTTATTTAAAGTATATTCATCATTTATAGCAGCAGTAGAAGCAGCTATTCTGAGTCCACTGCTAGACAAAGGCATTTCCCAGTAACTCCTATAAATATCTTGATTGAACTAGCCTCTACTATGTCTCACCAGCACATTCTAGTATTTCATACCTCTATCTCCTGTTGTTTTTTTCCTACATTTTGTTTGATATTTCTTGGGTGTCATTCTACTCGTCTTTTATACCATCTGTTATCCTCCCTTCAAACTATATGTCCTGCTCGTTATTTAACAATTTCTATATCTCTTACCATAATCTGTTCTCTAATCCATGTTTATCCTTGTATATCCCTTAGAATTATACTTAACACCGCCTTCCACCAAAGCAAATTTAAATGTTCGCAAATTTATTTGTCCAATATCAGATACTTAGAAATATACAGGGAAGCAGTGAAACAACACATTTTAGTATTAAAAATGTCGACTTAAATGGATGGGTATATAGTTGGTTTCATGGCATAGTTGGTTTAATAAACAATAAAAAAACAAACACTGACTAGATTCAAAAACATGTTTTGGTTGGTTGGTTTAAAAACATGTCAACTCTGGTTATTTAAAACAAGTCAATCTTTTTTAGCAAGCAATTATATGATATCAAATTTGTAGGTTCATCTATTCTTAATACAAATAATTTGCACCTACCTAATACTAATAATTTTTAAACAGATCTATTTGACCGATATGTCAAATTCTAGTAGGTACTACCACTGCAGGTGAGAGTAGACTTGGCAATTAAGGAATGACTCCACATTCTTCAAAGCTCCAGAACTGGAACCTTACCACCAGATGCAGTTTAGCATCATATGTAGGACACACAATGTTGATTATCAGATTTGAAGGAAAAAGCAATCATCTTATATATTTACTAAAAAATCTTATAACAAGCAGCAGTCTTTCTCAATTCATTCTAATACCAAATTTATAAAGAAACGTAATAGTAAATTAGTTATAACTTAATGTGAAAATATTCACTCCCCCTCCACCCCATCAGTCTCTTTCTCTGTCCATTGCAGAGATCAGATCTTCTCCAGTATCATTAAAACTAATTGGAAGTAATGAGTCTTACCCTGCCATGCTGGTATATAATGCATTTGCAAGGAGTTTGAATTAAGAGTTGTCCTTCTCCTAGGTCAGTTGTCCAACCAAAGCAAGAGAGCCATGTCTACCATACTATTTACCCACAGCTTGGAGAAATATATTCATGCCTTTCCCAACAGCTTTTCACCAAACTCCATTTTGCATAGCATTCAACTCATTATGTCTTTCACAGCTAAACACAAATAAGAGACACAAAACAGATGTGAGAACAACTTTATGTAAAAATCTTATTAGGTCCATTTTTTGTTTTACACTCCATAGGAAAGAGAACATAACAAGATTCTTTTTCATTATAAAGATGCATATTACACCTGAAGAAGGCCAGAGCATATACTAGTTCAAATGTCATGTAAACAAAACCGAGAAGGAATTCAATTGTCAGAAGAATTCTTTGTGAACTCTAGTTCATTGCTCTAAGTAGTAAGTTATTCAAAAGGAGAAAAATATCAGATTTAATTTTAAAAAATGAGTCAAATCCTAATTTGTCTGTGACTCAAGAAGGATTAAGAATAAACTTTTTTTTCCAGAAAGACAAACTTTCATAACTTTTATTTTTTCTATTTTTCATTCAGTTTCAGCAGTTGAGTCATTATGACTCAACTGCTGAAACTGAATGAAAGATAAAATTGCAAATTAAATCAATTTCTTCTAAATAGTTCTAGATTAAGTTGTAATAATAATGATAAAAATAATAGTGAATCTGGTAATTTTTTAAAAATCTTTGATTGCTAATATAATTTCAGTAATTGGTAAGATATGTCATACTGGCAGAAAAGTTGGTACTGACCTTAATTCCTGATTATTGAAATGACAATGATGATATTCATAATGATGAAATTGGGAATTGAAAAGATAAATTATCATTTCATAGTTCAACCTATTTTCTATTAGGTTGGTACAAAAATAATTACTGTTTTTGTTATTTTAAATTTTGATTTGTATTTTGAAATAAACTATTATTCAATCATGTTCATGTAATATACCATTTTAAAGCATAAATTTTGCTCTGTTTATTTGTGCAAACAGTTTTGTCTTCACTGTTTATTATTGTTTATTTTAAACTATAAAATTAAAAATTAAAAATAAATTTGAGTGATGAGTTCAAAATGTGAAGTAAAACACCAGAAACTGTCCATGATATCAACCAAGAAATTAGTAATGAACATACAGCTAAATATTGGTTCCAAAAATGTCATAACATAGACAAGAGCTTTGAAGATGAATAGGGTCCCAGAATCTATATTTCTGAGGTTAAATTTTCTCAGTTAAAGACATTTTTGTTTTTGGTTTATGGTATAGGAAACCAAAACTCTGTAATATAAATAAAATACATTGTATTACAATCAATGGGGTTATAGCTATTAGGTTGGTGAAAAAATAATTGTGATTTTGCTATTCAAACCTTTGAGTCATGTTTTGAAATAAAATATTATTTAACCATGTTCATGAAGTAAACCATTTTAAGTGCTTGTTATTTTTTTATTTTGACTTCCAAAATAAAAAAAAAGCAAATTCAAGTGATTCTATTTTATTAGTTGATTAGTTGATTATCGCAATATCGACCAAGCATTTGGCCAGGAGACCATCAAGGAATGTACATTGGTTCCAAAACTTCTGTACGGGAGATAAGATTCTTAAGAATAGGAAGGCTATGGAAAACAATCTTCTGCAATTAATAACGAGTTGAAAGCCATTATTGAAAATGACCCACTCAGAACCATTTGAGACATTGCAGAATTACAAAAGGTTAATCATTCAACTTTTGTTTAACACTTGTTCGAAATTTTTTCACTTTATTCTTTCACTGGTCACATAACCTGGTTTGGACATGGCAGCACAACTCATGTTGCATGTCTTTGGCAGGAATAGCCTGGCAGAACCCTTCTCTCTCCAGATGTATGACTGGTTTGAACTCAGAGTTTTCCTTTTAGGTCAGTGGTCATAACTAGGTTAAAGAGTCAGTCTGACCTACTATTTACCCATAGCTGGAAGGAGAATTGTTGGATTCGTATTTTTTCCAAGGTTATTAGCATTGTGTGAAATGCAAATAACCCTATCCAAGATTTGAAAACCAGTAACCAAGGTCACTTCTTACATGCTTGTACTTCAAATTAGAAAATCTAGAAAGATAGATAACTGGATACCACAAACAAAAAAGTTTAATGCTATTTAATTTGCTCTGTGCTTCTTTGGGGCAACAAAAGTGATCCATTTCTAGATTACATTGTTACATATGATGAAAGCATCAAAAGCACACATCTAATGGCCTGGAAATCTACAAAACGTACAAAGAACAATAACATTTATATCCAACATTGGTTAATTAAAAAAAACAATTCTTTTCAGAAAGAGTTTTCAACTACATGTCTCATAAAGAATTACATAGAAAGTGATAAACCAAGCTAAAAAAAACTACTTAAATAGCTTAATCACCAGACCCCTCTCCAACTGACTACCACTTTTTCAAGCATCTCAACAACTTCTCACAAGATACAGCTGTCTTTTGAGCAAAATTAAGGTATTGATGTACTATGCAGTCCTAACCTAAACCCAATTGAAAATTTATACCTGTTTAAAGAAACATGCAGGAGAGAGAAATCCTTCTAATTTGGAGGAACTAGAAGCTATTGCCAGGAAAGAATAGAGCAAAATACCTGTCTGTATACATATTTACCAACCCCTCTGCTTGGGCAGGATATGACACAAGGTCAATTTTTAAGTGGAGTTTAACAGGTTTGAATTCAGAGTTTTCCTTCTCCTAGACTAGTTGCCACACCAAGGCTGAAGAACCTAATCTGCCCTACTATTTACCCATAGCTGGAGGGAGAATAATTGTCAGTATATGCAGTGATCTTGTAAGGAACTATCAGAAATGATTAAAGGTAATAATCGAGAATAAAGGTTTTATAAATGATTATTGATACAAGAAAGCCAATAAGTTTATTCTATGTTAAATATTTGTTGGATGTTTTTTGGTTATTATTATTTGACACTGAAATAAAATTTTGTTGGGGACATAGTAGCACATTCTTTCAAATCCGTTATTTCGTCATTTGTGAAAAAAATGCATATGAAATTTCCATGAAAATTTAAAGTATTACAGCTTTATTCATAATTATGGGCGAATCCATGACTGTGCCCAACCACATGTCTCATAAAGGATCTTGCAGAAATTGAAAAACCAAACTACAAAAACTCTACCTCACCCCGTTTACTTGCTAGAACCCTCTCCGACTGACTACTGCTTCTTGACAACTTTATACAAGAGAAAGTCTTCAACAACCAAGCAGCAACTTAAAACATTTTTGAAAAATTCATCAGTTCCAAGGTTCTCGAATTCTATGTTAACAAAATAAACAGACTTGTTTATTATTGGCAGCATCATCCAGATTCTAATAATTCTTATTTCAATTCAATTTAGATGTAATTTCTTAATTTCATCCATTGCTGAGATACAATGCCTTAAAACTGAGGGTTAAAAACTGCAAATATATTTGCACCAACCACAGTGTTTGACTGAGACTCAAAGAGGATTAGAAACAAGCTTTGTTTTTTATTAGGAGGGGATTCAGAAAAGAAAATTTCCATAGTTTTAGATTTTTTTTTTTCTTTTACTATGAATTACTCAACTGCTGAAATAGAACAAAAGACAAAATTGAAAATTGAATTAATTACTTCTCAGTAGTTTTAGATTAAACTGTGATGATGACATGAAAATGGTGGTGTCCCTAAAAATTATTTGTTTAAATTGGGATAGCAAAAATAATTGTAAAAATTGTTGTAGTTGTATTGTAAGATATGTTGTATTGGTAGAGAAGTAGGTACTGACCTTAATGATGATGATGAAGGTAGTGGGTAGTTGTAATGATGGTCATGGAATTGAAGAGATGATGGCAATGATATAGTATTGGTAGTGGTATAATGGTTCAGGAAGTGTTAGTTTTTTTTCTTTTTAATTAAACTCAAACTTAAACCAAAATAAAATATATTCAATAAATATTTTATAGACTGACCAATATTCCAAAAATTAATAAATCATTTTGCTTAATCAGAATCAAAACTGTTTTTCTAGTTTCATTTCCTGATACACTATCTGTTATTCAGACATACCAACAATTTGATAGTTAAAATCTTAGGTTCATTTAACCCTTTTGATGCAGAGAGCAACTCAAATTGTCCAAATATGCATAATACTGTGAGCTCAAGATGCAACTTTAGTCCTCATTACTTAAATATTTTGGATCTTGTGCAATGTACCCCTTGAAAATGCCTCTTGTTTGACATACCCCAGCCCTAAAAATTATCTTAAAAAATATTTCATTGCTTTATCACCAAAAATATGAAAATGTAGTACATCCCTTTTATATATTTACACAATTTTTGGTTACAGAGAGGTTGCAATATTATTTTTGGTTACAGGGTTTCAATGCTGGTAATAAATAACAACTAATAATATCCACTTTGTATAAGTTTCAACTAGAAATGATGATATCTTTAGTTTAGAAAATTAAATTTTTATTCAAAAATTGTTAGGGATGTACTTAATTATAAGTTTTACAGTATATATGAATGTGTAGCAAATTTTAAGAAATTTCAACAGCTCCAATATGATTTACATGTTTAAAGATCTAAAACTATTTTGTTAAAAAATACCCATTAAAAAATATTGGTATTTGTATAGAATATCTCAATAAAGAAAATTTATGTGGTAAGTAAAAGTAAAGTTGGCGTCCGTAGTCGAGAGCAACCCAAAGGCTACTTTTTCAATAGTTACTACACTGAGGAGTAAAGGAGGGTGCTACTCCTTTCCCTGGATTGCTCCACTTTATTCTTGATATATACCTTATAATGCTGAGTGCTAAGCAAGGGAATATCAAGTACCATTTTTTGAGTCTTTGGTATGACTGAGATTGAACCCCGGTTTCCCGGGCCATTGGAGAACACTCAACCCATTAGGCCAATATTTCATAGAAATGTAATACTTCCATTTACAATCAGTCGTTTGCTTCATTTTTTTTTTTTTACTAAACAATCAAATCATAAATGCACATCTTCAACTCTAAAAAATTCAATCAGCAATAATATTTCCTTAAGTTTTTACCTTCCCCTGACCACAAAGGTATCAAAACATCAGGTATATAATTTTGGGGATTTAAATGTTATATATTAGTAAAAAGAATTAACCAGATAACTAGAACTAACTCATATCTAGATGGTAAATCAAAGCATCATATTTCTATATTTTTTGTATATTCCAGTAGAAATAGCAGAAATTTCCTTTATTGAACTATTCTATATAAGCACTAAAATATCCATGTAGTTAAATAAGTCAATGGGCAGATTCTAATACATCAAAGTGTGGAAAAATAGTCAAGAAAACACAATGAATCTTCTGACAGATTAAAAATGATTTTATTACTTGTTCTTTTTCTCTCCAAAGTCTTTGTATAGATAGCATGATTTAAATTAAAATCATTTTTCTTCAGTTGTATTAGAGATTCATCTCTTTCCACCTCTTCCCTCAGTACCTTCTCGTGTGAGTTGACTTCAAACTTCAATCTGACTGACTCCATCAATTCAACTATTCTCTTCAGATATATAAGTTTGGATAACATAGACACAAAGTCAACAGGGCTTGTTGTCAGTTTCTTACCTATCTGATCACCAATCTATGCAATCCAAACTAAGAACCTCATATACTCTATCACCAATATTAGGCACTCTAATTGCAAACCACATAACTATATATATATATATATATATATAATGACCTTACTTGACTTATCCATCATCATAGATATATTTACATATTTACAACTTTCTAATGTCAGCAATCAACCAATCTGCACCAAGTAACTTTTCAGACAGCTCATGTAATGATAAACCTAATACACTAGATAATTGAAGGTGCTCATAGTATAATGGTTATCATCATTGGAAATGGACCCAGCAACCCAAGTTCAAATCCTGGACACGGCTATTTGCATTTTACTTAGTGCTAATACTCTTGGAAAAAGTATGAATCCACTATTCTCCCCACCCCAGTAATGAGTAAATAATAGGACAGACTGGGCTATTTAACTTTAGTATTGTAACTAGTATAGAAGGGAAACTCTGAATTCAAACCAATTGTACTTGTGTCACACATCCTGTTCATGGCAGAGGACTTGGGGAAATACATTTATGAAATAATTAAAAGGTTTTAGGTTTCTAATTCCTGTTGGACCATTTGTTTCAGAGATAAGAAAACACTTCAAGTTCTCACTTTATCTAATAACACTTCATCATCATGTTGCACCATCAGTATGGATAACACTGACCCTCTCCCGCCACCTTTCTCTATCGTCCATCACTTCTGGTAGGTCTTCAAGGCTACATCCTGTATTGGCACAGAGCTGTTGTATGTAGATTCTAGCTGGTCATCCTGCCTTTGCTCGTCCATGTGAAATGTTCCATAGGAATTCATCATTTATGAGTTCATCCCTATTTCTCCAGCATGTCTGGTTCATCTAACTTGGATAGTTTTGCAATGGGTGGTAGGTGGCCATACAGCTGCTGCTATGTGGGGTGCTATCTCCAGGACTAGTTCAATATTGCTCGCAGCATTCTTGTGTAGTTGCCGTCAAGCTTTTTCTTCATATGTTTAGTTAGCGTCCATGTAGTGCATCCATACAGTAGTATCGACACAACTGCTGCTTGGAAAAAACTGCATTTCATTTTATCAGTCAGGTCTGACTTCCATATGACTGATAGCCAATCGATAGTTGTCCATGCTTTTGCTAGTCATGTGTTGATGTCTGTCTGGGTTGATGAGACACTGCTTCCTTGGTAGGTGAACTTGTCGATTAATTTCAGAGAACTACCGTTTTGTGTGGAGATGTAACCTCTTTGATCAAAGCACATATATTTCATCTTGTGTGCATTGACATGGAGGCTTATGCCTGCAGCTCCTTATTCCAGATTATGTAGCTGGGTTTCGGTTTGGGCAGGTGTATTTGCCAGAAGCGCTATGTCATCAGCATAGTCAGTGTCAGTAATTGTTTGTATGGGGTACCTACTGCTTCTTTCCTTTGTTAGCTTGAAACCGTTTTCTTTCATTTTATCAATAGACATAACCCAGATTAAATTATATGATTTATCTCAATTCATGATTACTATAAGTGACAACTTTGTTAAAATCATGAAGGGATGAAAGCATAGGTGTTCACTGTCACTTTTTAATAAGTAGCAAAAGGTTATACCATAATTATATGTGTATACATGTACTCATGTATAACATGCATCCTTAACTTTGAACGCAGAAATTCTGGGAAAAAAGATTGTGTATATTACACAGTGATCTTTTAGGATTTGTAGCAGCTAAATTTAACTCAAACCTAGCATTTATTCAACTCTTTATCAGTTCATATTAACTATAACTAAGAATTTGTATAATTTACAATATGTCTTAAAGTACAAAATTTACACAGTAATTAGAACAAACACATTGATATGTTCACATGAAAATGCAACTAGGCTGTGTCAAAAATAAGCCCTCATAAGGAGAAACAAAATTATAAACAAACATACATCCCAAGGGATATTTCTCTGGAATGGCCTAAAACACATGAGTTTGGACTAAAGATGTAACTTACTTCTAGTCATATCATCTGAAATATGGGGGGAAATGTCACCAGAAAAAAGTTAATATAATTTTCATGTATAATACATATCCCTAACTTTTAGGCTGAAGAATCTATAAAAATTGTGCGTCTTATATACAAATAATTTCAGTATTCAAAATATATCTTTCTGGCAATCCTGTTACACAATAGGCATTCCACTTTTAGAGAAGGGGCTGAACTTGCCATCATTTGTAGTTCAAACAAAGATGACTCATTGGATGATCCCCCGCTCTCCAGGAAAAAAGGTCTGAACCAGGAAATGTAAATAACCTGTTAAGCCAGAAGGAGAGGGATCTGTTCTTGACCCCCAACTGATAGCAATGGATTTGAGCACAAAAAGATATAGAAAACAGAATTTCATTTTTTTTCCTAATTTGGAATATGCTTTCTTGCTTTCATCTAAAATCAGACACAAATGCATTTAATATTAAATTTACAACTGTTATCAATCTTGTTTGTAATATTTTTTTTCATGCCTGGTTGGATTATTAAGTTGATTGAATTTTTATTGAGTGACTGGATTCTAAATTCTTGTTTTCAGGAAAAATATAAAAGCATTCAATATGTTATGAGCATATATATGCCTGATTTTGTGTCATTGTTAAGTTGTTATTTTTTTTTTTTTGTTTTGAAGGTAAGATTGATGGGAGGAAGTTGGAATGCTTTTTTGTTTTTTTAATATCAAAAGAATTTTTCAACAGAGTTACTTATTTTCAAAATGCCTGTGCGGAAGCTGAATATGGTATAAATTCATGATTTCTAAACTACTACCATAAAATTTACATTTTTACAGTTTTATTT
>OY757910.1:18354269-18371769 GCA_963585895.1 Sepioteuthis lessoniana | reverse complement strand
TTTTTCCAAACAGTGGTAATGTTGATACTGCTATATGGATGCACTACATGGATGCTAACTAAACGAATAGAGAAAAAGCTTGACAGCAATTACACAAGAATGCTGTGAGAAATATTGAACAAGTCCTTTAGGTAACACCCCACAAAGCAGCAGCTGTACGGCCACCTACCACCCATCACAAAAACTATCCAAGTTAGACAAACCAGACATGCAGTACACTACTGGAGAAGTAAGGACGAACTCATACGCAAAATACTCCTGCAGACCCTTTCACATGGACGAGCAAAGGCAGGACAACCAGTAGAACCTATATACAACAGCTCTGTGTTGATACATGATGTAGCCTTGAAGACCTACCAGGAGTGATGGACAATAGAGACAGGTGGTGGGAGAAGGTCAGGGAGATCCATGCTGGTGGCATGACATGATGTTGATGGTTTTATTATAATTATAAATTGACTAACAAAGAAAAAATATACATATTTAATAATTAATTGATTGAAATGGCATATCCACCTGTCAAGGGATAGTTTATGCTAAGAGGTTAAGGTATCACATTCATATTTACATTTTTTTAGTGTAGTTGTTTCATAAGAGGGTTTATTGTTTGTTTGTTTGTTTGTTTTGCATATGGCCTTATTAAACAGATTTATTTGAACCATAGATGGGACCCTAACAGGTACTACTACTCAAGGTCAGAGGTCAGGATCTAGAAGTGACTCCACACTCTCAAGAATTACAGAATTGAAGCCTTACCACCAGATTTTGTTTAGTTTTATATCCAAGACACTTGCTTTTCTGATTCATTCTATTTTAAAACCATGAAATTCTTGAGGTCAATTGTTTCATTAATTCAGTGATAGTTTGGTAATTTGTGATCATATTCTACCCTTCCTGGCTATTTCAATTAAATAATATGCATTGACTTTAATTTGGGGATTTAGCATCAGTTTTATTGATATTTCTTTAGAGCTAAATTATCCAGTCTCTATCAAGTTGAAATAAACTTTTAGAATCATCATTAACACCTCTGATTGATCATTTCCACTGGCCAGATCCAGATTGAAACTACTTACCAATTTTCAGTGGGTATGGTGTAAAGCTTAGCAGGCTAAGCTAACAGACCACTGCTAGCAAGTTCGATTCTCACTAGGTACCATATACTTCTGGCCTTATGCCAAACTAAGTAAACCTAAGTAAATTATCTGAAATTACTGTTTTCTTTTTAAAGTTGATCCAAGGCTTATTTTCATTTATTTTATTAAAGAGATCACTGTTCTACTTCAACTGGAACTTTGAGATAGAGAGAGAGAGAGAGAGAGAGAGAGAGAGAGAGAGAGAGAGTGTGTGTGTGTGTGTGTGTGTGTGTGTGTGTGTGTTTTATTGAATAATACAAACAAGAATTGTTGACAAAGTTTTTCATTAAGTTTTTCCTGCTAGCAAGTATATATTCACCACACCCCTCCACTACAAGCAGAATACACCGCAAGATCAATTTTAAGCAGAGTTTAACAGGTTTAAATTGAATTGAATGCTTTCTTTCTCTTAGACCAGTTTCTATACCAAGATTAAAGAACCCAGTTTTCCCTACTATTTACACAAAGGTGGAGGGAGAATAGTTGGACTCATAGTTTTTCCTAGGGTATCCACTTTGTAAAAGGCAAATAACTTCATCCAAGTAATATGAGTAACTTTCAGAAAAACTCAATTAACAATCCTTTTTCATCATATCTAATGAAGTATGTATCAAAGAGAATTTATTGCCAAAATACAATTTATATATATTGTTATAATGTGTCTTTATGTAGCAAATCTTATATATATATATATATATATATATATATATATATATATATATATATATATATATATTGTGTATTTAGGTAGTAATTTCTCATTTGAAAATGTGTGTGTGTATGTGTGTGTGTGTGTGTGTGTGTGTGTGTGTGTGTGTGTGTGTGTGTGTGTGTGATGCCTCATACTTCTGGTCAGGCATGCTTGCTTAGCATAGCAGTTATCATCATATGAAATGGAATTGGTAACCCAAATTCAAAACCTGGACAAGACTGTTAGCCTTTTGCTTTGCACAAAGGCCCTTGAGAAAAGCATTCATCTGTTCTCTCTCTCTAACTATGGGTAAACAATAGGCCAAACTGGGTTTTTTGGTCTTGGTTTGGTAAGCTGTGTAGAAGAAGAAAGACTTTGCATTCAAACACCAGCTTCAGTCCACAAAAAATTGACCTTGTGTCACATCTTGGTGAAGGGTTTGGATAAATGCAAACTTCTGGTCTTATACCAAAACTAAGCTAAGTAAATAACTATATATATTTATCTTATATATATATATATATATATATATATATATATATATATATATATATATATATCCCTTTTTAAGTTGAAGACATTATATCTATTATTATTTTTCGTTTATGTAATGTTTAGGAAATGTAAACATTATATAAATGAAAAATAATAACAGATATAATATTTTCAACTTTTATTAATTTTTTCTCGATTAAAAAATTTATAAAATATATTAAAAAGTATTTTAATTTAAAAAAAATAAAAATAAGAAATTTTTCAAATCCCATTCTTGCCAGAAGAAATATCTAAATAAAAATTTGAATATCTCATCTGAGGAAGGTTTTAAAAAGACTTTAAAAAATCATAAAAACCTGAAATAAATTTATAATGATACCAAGAAAGTAATTTTTTTTGTCTTTATATAAAAGGATTTTTTAGCTCTGCACATTGAGTGTTGATGAATCATTAATCCCAAATTAATTATGCATCAATAGGTGTTAGTATTGAGCACTCATATTGGATACTCCTACTCCTTGGATATCTTCCTTGGATCATATAAGAATATATATATATATATATATATATATATATATATATATATATATATATATATATGTATACACTCCTTGTATATGTAAATTCTTAATTCTGCATTTACATATATATAGGTATAATGATATTTCTATCATTTTCTATTTGATAATGCTGACAAATTGATTGAGAGTAGTGAACATTACCATATTTTTTGTATGCAGAAAAGTGGCATTAGATGAACATATGTGTTGGTGTGTGTGTACCTGAGATGAATGAACAAAAATTGTGAGTTTTATAGTAGCAGTCTAAAAATCATTAGATCATATCATATTCAGCTTATCCAGACATTTTGAAAACGAGCAACTCTGTAATTATTGATTTTGGTATTTTATGGAAGGAAATAAAACTTATTACAAAAAACCTGAATAATAAAACAAAATGTGCATAAGATATATAATCTTTTTTTTATGTCTTTCATAAAAACAAGAACTTAGAATCTTGTAATGAAGTTTAAATTCAATCCACTTAACAAGGCTATAAGTCATGCAAAAATATCAGAAGCAAAATGGATACCTAGTCATAAAGCTAAACTTAATCCAATCAACAAGGGCCACAAAACATTGTAGGTGACATAACTAGGATAAAAGTGTGGTCTATAACAGTAAAAAAGTCATTAACATTCTAAATAACTGAGATCAGGAACATTGCTGCTTACATGATTTTTTTTTAAATTCTGTTTACCACTATTTTGCTTCCTACTGTCAGAAAAAGACATGAGCCCTGAAAAAATGCTATATCAATATCAGACACAAAGAAGAAATTGAATTGTCCAAAGAAAGAAATTTGATGATTCAAAAATATTTTTGTTCCATTTTTCCCTATCATCCTTAAAATAATCAAAAATCTATTTGACCTTGTGTCACATCTTGGTGAATATTTATAATTTAAAATTTATTTCAAACTAAAAATAGTAATTAACTGATAATGCTTCTTGTTACTTGGGTGAGTCAAAAGTTTTGCAATATTTGCATCATACATGCTTGGATCCAAAATAAACTCCAAAATCTTGAGGGAATCAAACTGATTCAGTATACAGTCTACACCTAGCTCCCTTAATTGTTCTAAATAATGGCTGACTTCCCGCATTTGTAACACTTCAATAACTAAGAGGAAGTGGAAGCTTCAGTGAAGGAGTTCTTCACCTCAAAGAACAATTGACTTTTTGTTTCCTTGTATAATGTATGCATATTTCTTCAAGGTAGAAAATACCTTAATAGAGAAACCTTTTTGACTAGATTTCTGAGATGAGAAATTATCATTATTTTATGTACTTCGACTAGTATCTTCATCTAGATTGTTATTATAGTTATAGCATTGTGTGAAATGGTTATTTGTTTAACACTATATTTTTTAGGCACACGAATGAATTACGACACTATTCTTTAGTAACACACAACAACGAAAGTTCTTTATTTGCAGCTTTGAATATGGTTTGTTTTTGGTGCTGCAAGACTCGTGGTGTTTAGGCTTGTTGGATGTTTGAGACGAAATGTCTTAGCGGGATGTTGAGATGGCAGCTGGACTTGTGAGGGATGTGTTTAAAGTCACTGTGTATTTTTGTATGTCTGGTATTTTTGGGGAGAGTGTGCGTTTTCTCCATTCATATGGACCAGAGGTGAAAAGGTGACTAGTGTGTCAAGAGCAGAGTTACACTCGGATCGACATAGCCAAGTTTTGGGGTGACATGAAGTGGTGCCTGTGGAAGGCATGCTGAATGTTTCTAATTTATGTTCAACTGGGATTCCTCGTAAAGAATCCATAAATTAGATGGTTCCCTCGTTGAGTGTCCATGTTGCTGCTGCTAGTGTTAAAGCCACAGTGAGATGTCCACACTGGGTGGCTTGTTTAGCTAAAAAGCATCGCTAAGCAGGGACAACCAGAGGCACGTCTGTTCTGGTCGCCATCTCAAGCCGAAGAGAGTGTGTTTGGCTGCTCACCCGTTTTGCTAGCCGGAAATGAATGTCCGGGCTGAATAGGATAAGTCATCCTGATTGGGTGAAATTCAGTGTTGAATTAAATTGCGCGCCAAAACAAAATACGAGATTTTCCTCTTCTCTACATAGTCACAAAGTTTCAGATGTTGCATCCTCCAGCTTTCTTCTGGTGTCTGCAATTGTCAATAACTTTTTGGAAATTTCAAATTGAATCCTTTATTCACTCTATGAGAGTACATTGTTCTAATTCTGCTGTCCATGCTTCAGGGATATCTTGTATCAATTAATTCTTTTTTGTCTTTGTGATGTCAATTATCTGTTTCTTCTATTGAACTAGATTGTATATGCAATGCACTACCAAACCTAAGGATTGAACTCATGATCACTTGGTGACTATACACATTTTAACCAATACTTTTATCTATATGGACACTTATCTGAGTACAATAGTTATAACAGAGAAAAGATTATTTTGTTTTTTTTTTCACAGTAACCATTCTCTTTTCATGTCTTTAAAAGTGAGGGCACACCTTAAGTGAAAGAATAAGAAGCTATTTTCTCTTTAAACATAAAATCAAACCAAATGAAAAACATGACATTAACAATCTACAACTAGAAAAAAAGAAACTATTATTAAAAACAAAAATAATTCAAACGAAAATCAACACTGGAGGTTTGCGAATCCAATAATCAATATTTCTGAACATTTCCTTAAAACAAAAAAAAAAGATAAGCACACACACACACACACACACACACACACACACACACACACACACACACACACACACACACACACACACACACACACACACACAAATTTGAACAACCAGTTTTGATTATGCATGATTTATTTTGCTAAATTAAAATACACGTATTTAACCTTTTTTATTTGTATCAGTTAAATTTAAATATTTTGGTAAATTAAGACAATGACTCCATGTCAGTACAACCAGCCCTCGGAAAGAGATGCTATTGTGTCTCAGGAACTGTTTCATAAAATCAATAGATGAAAAGAAATTGATTGTTTTAAAAAAAAGAAATTCATTATTTAAAAAAGTAAGACATGAAATTTTTAATTGTGCAAATTAATCACAAGCCAATCTGCCATTTTTATTGCATGTAAGATTAAGAAAGACTGATGTCTTTCTCATTTAATTGAGAAAATGTTAGAAAATTGAAAATCAGATATTCTAATTCTAATTCTAACTTCTTTTATAATAAATATAAGTTTGTTGCTTTTGTGATTTAAAGAAATTAAAGCTTATATCAGCTTCTCAAAAACACTGACTCTATCACAAAGCTTAATGATTAACTCTACACAATAAAAAAAATCTGATGTCTGATTTTTTATTAATAATTTTTCAATAATTTTTTTTTATCTTGTGAATTTATTTAACTGTTTCTAACCCTATGAGGATTAAATAAATGCTAAAACTAGTTTAAAGACTATGTTGAATCATATCTAAATAACTGACAGTATCAATAAATTTAACTAATTACTTTTCAAGCTAAAAATCATTTTTAAAAAGGGGATGTATTTTTTTAAATTTAACAATTCACAAAATTTTTTTAACTCAAAGATAGGATTGATTTTAAATTTTTTAATAATATAAATTTTTTCTTTTATGATTTAAAAAAAATTAATATATGAATATTAGCTTCTCAAAAATTCTAAACTCAGACTAAGATTAATGATTAATAATAAAAAATTCTGTCTTATTTTTTATAAATATCTTTTTAATCTAGTAATTTTATAAAACAATTTCTAACGTTAGGATGATTAGATAAATGCTAAAACTAATCTAAAGACTTCAGATCAAATTCAAATTACAAACAATATATATAAATTTAACTGATTATTTTTCAAACTATAAATCATTTTTTAAAATAATGTTTTTATCATTCTTTCTTTTTGTTTGATAATGCTGAGACATTGATTGAGAGTAATAAACACCACTATATTTTTTTGTATGCAGAAAAGTGTCATTAAATGAAGATATTTGTATTTCTTTTTTTTTAAGAGGAAAATATTTCTTTTAATTTAAAAAGTAACAAATTAAACTTTTAATTCATTGATAGGATTAAGTTTAACCTATTTATAATAAATATAAATTTGTGCTTTTATGATTTAAAAAAATTAAAGCCATTTGTAATATCATCAGCTTTTCAAAAATGCTAGATTCTGAGACTAAGATAAATGATTGATTTTACGCCATAAACATTCTGTCTTATTTTTTATAATTTTTTTTTCATTTAGTGATTTTATAAAACAGTTTCTGACACTATGAGGATTAAATCAATGTTAAAACTAATCTTAAGACTTAGTTGATGATTCAAATCAAATTCAAATAAATGACAGCATCAATAAATTTAACTGATTATTTTTCAAACTAAAAATCATTTTTAAAATGGGGAGGGGTTTTTCTTATTCAAAAATTTACAAATTATTTTTTAACACTGAGATCCGATTAATTTTGCTGAAGATATTTTTAGTGATTAATGAAAAAAAAAGCAAATCTCTCTATGATATATGATATTTTTACTATACCCAATCTGGTTACAAATAACAACAGTTGTTTTTTTTGGGGGGGAGGCAATAAATGCTTTTTGTCTGATTGACTTCTACCACAAATGACAAGAATGGCTTCTCTTTGTGATTCATTACAAAATGCTTATATCTCAGTGAAATGATGAGTGGACGAGTAGTCAATGCTCAAACATTGACCACCTTCTGTGACTTGGTATGACTCATCGGATACAGCATAATTGGATTTCTTCTTTTCTATTTCTTTCTTTCTGCCTATTTTTTTTTTTTTTTTGATCAGAATCATCTAATTTTGTTACGTCAGAGAAAGATGGGGAAAACCAAATTTCTCATACTCAAAACTGAAAATTTACATGCAGAAATTTGTACAAATGTTTGCTTGCATTTTTCAATTCATACATGTCTGTGTTCATATGTGTACTCTACATATTAACATCTTTACATTTTTGAGCATTTTTTAAATTCCTTTGATAAATAAGGAGAAATCATGATGAAAATGTCCATATTTTACCAACATAAACACTGACAAAACATATACATACGTGTGTGTGTGTGTGTGTGCGTGTGTGTGTGTGTGTGTGTGTGTGTGTGTGTGTGTGTGTGTGTGTGTGTGTGTGTGTGTGTGTGTGTGTGTGTGTGTGTGTTTATATGAGTACAGAAAATAAACATATTTATTTTAGTCAAATATTTAAAACTATCCAACATTTCAACCTATTCATTTTCATTTTAAATAAATGATTTCATCCCCGCATAATAATCATTATGTGTTCAGATAAATACTTAAAAGCAAATTGAAATAAGTGATACATACAGCATCTCCCATAGATAAATACACTCCAAACAATCTTTAAGAAATCACTAAATTTCTTCTAACCCAAAATTTAGAGAAAAAAAAAGGATTTTATTATTTCTAACTGAATATTATATAATCAAAATGAATGTTAGTTATTATTTATTACCAAACTCTACAGGATTGAAATGAATACATAGCTGTCCAAAAGCAAGTACACACTTTATGTATATTTATTTTTCCTGTGCTGTAGATTTTGGCAAAAGATAGGACTGAATAATCTTTATTTTGATAATATTCTATTAGAAATAATAAGATCTTGGTATCATTGGTTTAGAAGTAAAATAAATTTTTATTAAAAAAATTGTTCAAGGTGTATTTGTTTATAAAAAATACAGTATACAAACATATATAGATATACACTGTTTACACACATACATATATTAAAGTATAAACAAACAAGTCATCTTGCATGTTGAAATCTTTTTTTTTTCAATCAAAACACCAAATACAGCAACCTTTTGCTCAAATGAATACCACTTCCTATTAAATCAATCCCATCATGCATTACAAAAATGTCTTTCCCCAACAGCCACAACTCCAGTAGCTACTCACAACTTCATTAATGACTACATCCGAATAATTCATACTCTTGAAAATGTCCAAAAGAGAATTCTCAACTGAATGGAACATTCTTTGATCTCCAATTTTTTCCCCTTTCTCATTTTAAATAATCAATAAAAAAAATTTACAACAACAAAGGGCAATGCTTTCTAGAAAGAATCAATCATATTTTCAATACTTCAATCACTTTTTTTAAATCAGAAAATAAGTTGTTTTTTTTTAGTTTAAGTAAAAAATATATTGTTTTTTTAATCTATTTTATTTCCTCTCACAACAAAACCATAAATAAGCAATATTCATTCTTTTTATAGTTTTTACATAAAAATATCAGAATTTTCTGAGCATAAGTTGTATGTACCACTTATATGGTTTCACCAATAATGAAAGCATAAAACCATTTCAAATATAAATAACAATACAACACACAATATGTGCAATGTTTATGAATAATAATAATAATAATAATAATAATAATAATAATAATAATAATAAAACATTTTAACTGTTAAATAAGAATTTTCTCAATAAATATAGAATGAGAAAATAATGGTGCTGTTTAGAAAAAATTGCTATGTTTCTGAAATACACAAGCATAGGTGCGTGCACACACACACACACACACACACACACACACACATGGACACACATATAAATACACGTGTGTATAGGAATAAAATAGATAATTATCGCTCTTAGATAATTTACAAGTCTGTCAAGGACATGTAGGGTGTCACATAACAGTCACAGAAACTCCTAGTCAACCTCTTTTTGTCTTTGTTCTTTGAAGATTAGAGACATTTCTCTGACTCCTTCTAAGGAATGGTCATACTATCTACACATTAAGTAACCTAATTTCCATTTTGCACTCCTTCCACATACAGCTTGTTCATAGAACAATGTATGTAGAATTCTACCTTGGGGCACATTTGTGTATTTTTTCTTTTAATATAACTTGTATGTATATTATGTATATAAAAGATTAAATGTTCTAGTATGAGTAAATGAGCTTATATTGTCTTTCCTTCAATCTTCTTCAATATTAGTATATCATGGATATAATAATGCTAATATTGATCTTTGGAGAATGGGGACTCAACTAAATATCTTCCCAACCATCAAGTATTCCTATATATCTATATATGTAGTACATTCAATAGGTTTCCAGACTTTTTGTGTACAGGCATTTAAAATTATCACTCTTGAAAATTTAGCATGCTATTGCTATACATCTTATGAGATGACAGACCAATTTTTATGATTTCAAGTTCAAATGAACAGCTACAGTAGGAATTGGAATATACCCTACTAAAGCCTGATTGTCACAGCTAGTGAATTTCAAAAATGGAATCTGGACATGAAGACATATTTAGAAGAATGATATGCAATAAAATTGTTTTAAACTTGGAAAAAATGCCACAGAAACGTATGGAATGCTTCAGACTGCTTTTTGACCATCTTGCATGAATCGAGCATCAGTTGTTGAGTAACATAAGAGATTCAAGGAAAGCAGGGAGTCTGTGAGGGATGATGAGAGGTGTAAGGAAGCCAATACACCAGAAAGGAGAAGGAAGTCAATACACCAGAGTTGATTGGCCAAAGGGTTAGGGTTAGGCTTAGGGTTACTATGTTAAGGTTTTAAGGGAGTTCAGGAAGAGATTCTGTCGGAAGAGGCCAGCATTCTCCAAATCGGGTCAGTGGCATTTCAACCAGGACACTGTACCAGTCCACAACTCCATTCTTGTCACAGACTATTTGACTAAGATGGGCATCAAGACAGTTCCTCAGCCTCCCTATAGTCCAGACCTTGCTCCCTGTGACTTTTGGTTATTCCCTAAGCTCAGAGGCTGTCATTATGAGACAATTGAGAAGATGAAAGAGGCTGTGATGAAGGTCATTGACACACTCACACAAGAGGGCTTCCATGGGGCCTTCCAGAAGTTGTTCGAACGGTACAACAAGTGCATTGCAGCTGGAAGAGATTACTTTGAAGGGGACTAGAGTTTCATATGTGTACTATCAATAAAAGTGCCCATACAAAAATGTCTGGAAACTTATTTAATGATCCTCGTATATATATATATATATATATATACTCACACATACACACTCTCTTTAAGGGTATCTTATATAGCAATGAAACTTGGTGTCAAGTAACATGTTATAGGGTGGAATGATAAAATTGTCGTCCTAAAGAAAACAACACTACAGCTTTATTTTAAAACTTTTATTGAAAAAAATCAATTCAGGTAACTTGATTATATAGTAGAGCTGACATCTATTCAATGTAGCCGTCTTCAGCCTCAATCACTGCCTCGATACAGATCCAGAACTGGGAGCATGCCTTTTCCACAAGCGCCGGCGGGAGTTCGGCGAATACTCTGCGGATGGCGGCAATCAGGCTGGCTTTGGTGTTGTGGGAGGTCATGTTGGTGATGTATTCGACATATGACCAAACGAAGTAGTCCAGCGGGTTCTGGTCGGGGGAGGAGGAGGGGCCAGTGAGAGAAGGGTACAAAGTCGTAGCACTCCTTCTGAAGCCAAGCCTGGGTCTCTTTAGACTTGGGGGCCGGCACTGAGTCTTGCTGCCAGACCCAGGGTCTGCTACCGGTCACCTGATTGCACCAGGGGATCACCACACTCTTCAGCACATCCAGGTACACTTTGGTATTGACTTTCAAGCCTACTTTGAAGATGTGAGGTGGCATGATGTGGCCCTCACTCGAAACCACACCAAAGACCATAACCGTAGTCATCCGAAGGGTTGTCCGATGCATTGAGCTGTGCCCTCAAGCGTTGAACCATCCGGATTTGCATTTTGAGGGCGCTTGCAATGGTCCTGTTGTCATTACTTGGATTGGTAGAGAGCATGAGTTGTACTGTGGTGCATCTCTGATCTCGCTTGTTGAACATTGTGTCACTTTCAGACATGATAGAAGACTCCTATCGCTCTTGGGATTTGTACACAACTGGCCAACTAGTAGATGGTCTGCAACAAAAAAAGAAAACCGGTTTTCATTAAACGGAAATGGAATCATGTCGTCTTTTCTAGGTGACAATTTTATCATTCCACCCTGTATTTATAGCATTTATAAGATAATTCATTCCAAACAAATAAGGAGAAGTATACTATAGTTAGAATTTAATAGTTATCTTTCCTGAGAAATTATAATGATTGGGGTGAGTGTAAATGTAGACTCTCACACTATTGTTATTAAGTTGCAAATTGAAGTGGAAACTGCTTTACTCTCTACGCATTCTCCCTTTAGACTGGGCTCTTTAACCTTGGTATGGCAACCAGTCTTGGAAAAAGAAAACTCAGAATTTAAACCTGTTAAACTCTTCTTAAAATTGACCTTGTATCTTACCCTGCTTGTACGGAGCATTTGGTAAATATATTGACACTCATAGAAAGTGATTATTTTTTTTATTTTTATAATCCCTTAGTTATAGCAAAAAGTCATAATTTTTTAAAAGAAAATTCTCAGAAATACCAAAAATAGGAAATTTCTGAGAATTTTCTCTTCCTTGATTTAATATTATAATTTGTTATCAGTCCTTCGCTAATAGCCGAAAAGCAACTATTTGAGCTATAAAAAGGTCAAATTGTCTAAGCCATTAAAGTTGTATTGAAATTTGGGGCAATAATAAAAAAGAGTTCAGTTTTTCATTTTTTTTTTTTTTAGTTCAATATTGTAAATTGAGCATAACTGTCAAAACATCAAATGTAACCATTTAAATTTACTCTCTATATCTCTTAACATGCCGAACTAAACTTAATATTTAGTTTTTTTATTTGTAAGCATCATCATCAATGCATACTGACTACATGGATTTCCTTGATTCCCTCTTACCATCCATCACTATTGGCCATCACTTTTGTTAAGTCCTCTAGACGGCATCTAGTGTCTACACAGAGCAGATGAATGTAAATTCTTGCTGGTCAGCCAACAACGGTGTATCCACGTGTCAGAGTCCATAGGAGAATGTTGCTAATAAGTTCATCCTTCAACTGTGCCCAACATATTTTCCCATCTTACAAGGATAGTTTGCGAGATAAGAGATAAGTGTCCATACAACTGTTGTTTGTTAGGTGCTGCTTCCAGGATTTGTTCAAAACAGTATTCAGCATCGTAGGGTAGTTCTCATCTAGCTTTATCTCTTAGTGTTTTGGTAATGTTCAAGTGGTGCAACCATACTATAGTTCTGAGACAGCTACAATTTGAAAGAATTCATGTTTCATTTTATCAAAGAGATCAGATTTCCACTTGGTGATTGACCTGTCAATAACAGTCCATACTTTCCAATGCATATGTTGATATCATTTTCAGAAGATGCAATAAAAAGTATCCACAACTATAACTGTCTTTGATTTTTGCTATTAGTATTTTTTCTTGAAGTAATATTTTCTCTTTATAAAAACCATAAGCAGAAAATACTTTTTCTAAGATTTAAAGATAAATAAACCATAGTCAATGTAATTTTTTTCTTTCTTTTCTGGACTCTCTTTTTTTTATGTTTTTTACAATGTTCTAAAGTGGGAGCTGAAAAGTTCACAGCCAAACCAGGAGGACTTTAAAAAAAAAATTAATGATTTTTTTCAAGGGTAAAATAAACTTTAGAAATAAACCTTACTTAGATTTACATATACTTTATCATTGATAATGAGCACACTTTATGTATAAATGTAGCAAACCACATTATATATATATATATATATATATATATATATATATATATATATATATATATATATATTGCCTGTAAACAAACACACACAAGAGAACATTCATATAAGCAATTATGTCTTGTATTACAACATACAAATGCATATAACATCTAATTGTGGTTTAATGGTTACCAAGCTTGTCTCATAAACCAATTACAACTGAGAAATGAATTTGAACCTCACTAGGTACCTTGTAATTTCACCCTTTAGCTAAGTCTAAGCAATGCTTAATTATTTTTTAAGGCATCTCTCATGAGGTGCCTCAAAATTCTGGCTTTGTGCTAAAGCTAAGCTTAGTAAATGACTACAAGTATGTGTGTGTGTGTGTGTGTGTGTGTGTGTGTGTGTGTGTGTGTGTGTGTGTGTGTGTGTGTGTGCGTGTGTGAGAGAGAGAGAGAGAGACAGAGATGGAGAAGAAGAATAAAGAAAATGTCCCCCAGCCCCCAAAAAATGAGCCACTGAAAAACTGAGAAAAAATGGGAAAAAATAGATGGAACAAAGTAAAAGGGGAAAAACAGCAGACATATTGGATCTGTATGGAAAATGTCCAAATATTTCTCCATCAACTCCTTTCTTAGTCTTAACACAAGTGAAGATATCTTTGCATGAAGAAAACCTACAATGCATACATATAAATATTTCTGGGATTTTTTTGTCTTTTTTGTACTCACAGCACATAAACCTTCTATAACCATTATGAGCAGTGCCTAATAGAATGGAAAGCATTGCTTTTGAATGTTTGAACAAAGATAAAATCTGTTTCTTAGTGTCTAAGACTAAGGGTAACTTAGTAGTTTAGCAGATGATTGATTATCATCTCAAATACAAATGTAATAGAAGTGTAAAGTCAGAAAAAGTGAAAAAATTAAAAGGTCATAAAAGACCAACTAAATAAGAGAATTTGTGAACAAACCAAAACGTTTTTAACTGAAAATTTTGTTTAAGAACTATCCGTACGTTATCATTTAACACTTTAATTTTATAAAGTATTTTCCAAATATTTTGTATTTAAAATAAGAAAACATCATGAAATAAATATCTTATATTGTTTGAAATGAGATTTGCTACTTTAGTAATGTTTGTTATATATATATATATATATATATATATATATATATATATATATATATATATATATAAACACATTAGTAATATGTACACATGTGAACATAGACACAGATATATATATATATACTGTGCAGATACATATGCATACATCCATACATATATAAGAATATAGGCAGTGGAGGAAAATATATATATATACATATAAATATATATATATATATATGGACATATATATATATATATATATGTGTGTGTGTGTGTGTGTGTGTGTGTGTGTGTGTGTGTGTGTGAGTGCAAAAACTTATACATATATCTATATATGTGTTTATGCATGTATAGATATATATATGTGTGCATGTGTATGTGTGTTCATATATATATATATATATATATATATATATATACATGTTTCATTAAATAATAAAGACAAATTTTGTCTGTATAATTTATTTAAGATCCTTTCAAGTTTTCTGATAAGTGTCTTAGTTTCAGGTTGGAATTGGTCGATGAATTTCCTAAAACTATCCTGAGCACTTTTGGACTCTTCATAGGCCATCATCAGTTGTTGCTTGCTTGTGTAAGGAGTATCTGTTTTTTAAAAAGAGTTTTGAAAGTTTTATACCATGACAAAAATATGGGAACACAGAGTTAGATAAAACAGTTCTATTTCTAACAATTCAGTTTAGTATAATTAAAGTTTTTTGTTTCCTCACAGTTAAAAATCAAAACAGTTCTATTTCAAACAATTCAGATTAGCATACAAAAGCAGTTCTATTTAAAACAATCCAGTTTAGCATAAGTACACATTTTAGCTCTATCAGGTGCTACCACTCCAGGCTAGAGATGACTTAGGAGCAATGGCAATAAAAAGGTATGCCATATTCCACAAACCTCCAGCATTACTGGAACCTCACCATCATATTGTTCAACATCATATCCAGGATACTTGTTCAGAGGGGGTCTTACCCAACTGCAAATAAGCAGTCAGTGTATTCTACAGCCACAGCTGAATGGGCAAAAAAAGATATATTTAGAGGAAAGATATATATATATATATATATTGAAGATATATGTACATATATATATATATATATATATATATATATATATATATATATATATAGTGAAGATATATGTATTTACATATATATATATATATACACAGTAAGGATGATATACAAATATATATATATATATATATATATATATATATTTACACACAGTGAATATATACATACACAATTAAGATATATATATATATATATATATATATATATATATATATATATATATATATATATATATATAGGGTGGATATATACATATATACATTCATATACACAGTGTAGTTGTATATATATATATATATATATATATATATATATATATATGCATATACACAGTGGATATGTATATATATGTATACATATGTAATTATACATGGTGCTCAGATAGATAGATAGATAGATACACAGGGTATATATATATATATATATATGTATATATATATATATATATATATATATATATATATATATATATATACCCTGTGTATCTATCTATCTATCTATCTGAGCACCATATATATATATATACACACTACCATTCAGAAGTATTTGGTCACCCTTAAAAAATTTTCTTTCTTCTCCTAAAAGTGTTATTTTTAATGAAACAATTAAGCACCACAATGATTTTATTTATTATACTAAATGCAAGTTTTCCTGAGCTACAATAAATAAAGATTAAACCAAAAATGCGCAAAAAAGTTCTTTAACTTTAGATTCTGCTATCACTGTGTCATAGTTTCTCAAAATTCTTTCCACTAAAGACTGGAGATGGACTGAAGAAAATTCTGCCCAGCCACACTTGTGAGTTGTTTAGCTCTGATTTTTGAGTCAAGTTCAATGGGATTTATGTCCACAGATAGCATAGGCTAAGACATCATTTTAGGAACGTGCTGTTTGTCTTTTCTTTTAATGCACCTCTGACAGTGTTTACTTGTATGCTTTGGGTCATTATCTTCCATGAGTACAAATCCTTTACCCACAAGCCGCATTTCCAGATGTGATCTTGTTATGTTGCTGTATGCTTTGAGAGCTGGTCTGATTCAATTTGCTCTTCACCAACTGGCAAAAGCCCTCCACACCATAACTGAGCCTCCCCATGCTTTAAAGTTGGTGTGGTACAAGGGCTTGCAGCTTTTTCACTAACTCTTTGTGGCACCCTCCTATTTGATGCAAAAATTTTGGACTTTTATTTGTCAGTCAAAAGGACTTTATTCCACTACTCCATTGTCTAGTCTTTGTTTGCCTTGGCCCACTGGAACCTTTTGACATTGTTTTGCTTCCTGAACAGAGGTTTTCTGACAGCAATTCTGCCATATGGGCTAGTTTTACAGTCTTTTTCTTATAGTGGATGTTGACATTTTTTCATGACATTGGTTCAATTGTACAGTAATGTCAGTCTTCTGTCACTCAAGCTAGTGACTCAGATAAAACTGTCTTAGGCTCTTGGTGTTGCTTTTGGTCTACCAGCCCTACTTTTGATCTTGTTTTGTCCCCTTTTCTGATGCCTTCTAACTATAATCCAATGTAGTCCACATGCTCAGTAATAAAGAAAAATGCCATCAAATCAATTTTGCAAAAGATATCAGGATATACTAAGGTCAAAATTACTGAGGAAAACTTGTATTTAGTATAATAAAAAAACATTTTGGTGCTTAACTAGTTTCATTAGAATTAACACTTTTAAGATGAAAAATAAAATTTTTGACAGTGGTTAAATACTTTGAACTGGTAGTGTAAATGTGTATATATATATATATATATATATATATATATATAGTGCAGGTGTGTATATATATTATATATATATTTTCATCTTCACCACCATGTTGTGCTGCTAGCACA